>VOQJ01035170.1:0-34008 GCA_015052665.1 Apistogramma diplotaenia | reverse complement strand
TGTGTGTGTGTGTGTGTGTGTGTGCGTGTGTTCTTCCCATCGCTGAATTACACAACTCTTTCCACCCTGGGGCCTGAGAACTAGTCTGATGTGACCTGATGATTTTATTGCAGCAGCAGTCTTTTTGAGGACTCTCTCCCTCTCTCTCTCTCTCACACACACACACACACACACACACTACTTTCCCTCTGTCTCTCACTTCCCCCTCTCATTTTTTTTCTCTCCCTCCACATCTGTTAATCTGCTCAGGGAATAGCAGCACAGTTTTCCAAACCTCTGTGCATTTACGTGTCATGCAATTCATCATTGGTAAGTCTTGGATGAGCACAAGTTCTGAGAAAGTCAGACTTCAACCCAGAAAAGGACCCTGATCTCAAATCAGATTATGACTTGCTCATCCAGCCGGTAGCCAGGAAGAAGCAAACAATGTTCTTATCTGCATCTTCAAACATAAAAGATGAAAGTCCAGGCTCAGCAGAATCCAGGTTCATTTTTCCTCAGTGATTTTCAAAAGATGTGCCCAATTAAAGAGAAGAAGCCAGAAGAGATAAAAAAAAAAAATTAAAGAGGTTCTTTTTGGATCCATTTTCCTGCTGAGCCCCATGAACCATCCAAAGACTGTTATTTGTTGTTGTTACCAAGTTGCTGCTCATATAGTTGATGGGAACAAATACAACTGTGGCGCCTCACCGAGCCTTGCGCTGAAGTAGAAGCTTTACTGTGTTTCTCTCTTCATGTGTGTTTCACTGTCTCACTCGGCTCAACAATGTGGCTCGCCACTACTTGGGCCAAAATGAGAACTTGCATGAATAGAAAGACCCAAGCCAAGCTGCTGCCTCTGTAAGGAAAGGCCTCATCGTCGCTAACTCCTCAGCCTACTTCCATTACACCGACATGGGAAAAAGACACTCAGATATTTTACTCTTCCTGAGAGTCCACTGGGTTAATAATGCCGCAGTTTTGGTTGCATTTACAGACCTGAAGAAGTCAAAGGGGAAATGTAGCTGCAGTGCTTTTCTGCATATGTGACATTTAATGATAATAAAGTAATAAGAGCGCTGATATTTTTTTCCTCTTGAACATAAGAAAGTGACTTGACGTCTGCTGGATTTTGATGAAGGTTAAGTCACTCATGCATGGGGCACGGCTGCTCTGTACCAGTAATGTGTGTTGGTACAGGGCTGTCTGTAAAGCCATTAAAGCCCCGACTCCTGTTTTTAGACCTCACCATGCCCTCTGGTCTTTGTGTTTCCATCATTGTGCTTCATCTCTCATTGATTGTGACAGGGAACGATAATGGGCACGTAGAGAAACAGAATTCTCTCTGGCTACTTGTCAGTCCGTATTAGCTCACACAACAATCCCTCAAACCGGTGTAACCCATTAGCAAAGCTGACATTAAAAATATAAGCAACCGCTAATAAGCCGCCTTTTCTTCAAAGGAGAGGCTAAACATTTGGTAATAAGCCATCAACAGGAGCAACTTCTGGGTAAGAATTCACAAGATCTGCCTTTTTTGTTCTTTTTTATATATTGCACTCTATGTTATGCATCTATTATGTATCCAGATTTTCCAGTCAAAACATTTAATAAAATCCTCGGTGCTCATGTGTATATTTATAGTTATTTATCAGCGTGTTAAAAGGAACACAGCTGAGGATTGCATAAAAAAAAGTGTAGTGAGAGTTAGTGGCCAAAACATTTTCCCCAGTGTTCAATACTGTGCAAAAGTCATGAGCCTTCCCTCCTTTCTTTATGTTTTGCTTCCATGGAGTCAGATTTTCTTGTCATTTTTAAAGTGGTCTTAAGCAATAGCCTTTCTGAAGAACATTAAAAGTTTTTCTTTGGACATTGGCTGCCTTTTCCACTCATTCTTGTACTCTTGAGGTTTGTTTGTTTGCTAAGCCACTTAACACTAACCTGAGTCTTTCAAGCATAAAAAAGGACCTAACTCAATGGGGTTAAGCAGTGTTGTATCTACACATAGCAGACAACTTAGCAAAGAACCAATTTTAAATTGTATCTTTAGGCACTTTCTTATTAGTAACCTGTTGCAAATACATGTAATTTGTTCTCATCATTTAACTGAATCTAAGAGAAGCACCAACAATAAGACATGTAAGAGATGTGAGAGATCTAAAATTGTATTTTTGGTGTGCCGCGTGTCCTTAAAAATGTTTGAGGAAACTGTAGAAGACAAAACACGATGCAATGGGCCTAAAACCTATCTACAGCCGATGACCAGTGTCTGAAAGTCGTGTCCTTAAGAAATAGGAAAACATCCGACAAACACCTGATACAAGATGCATCTGGCCCTTCAGTTTATCCATCTACTGCTCACTGAAGCCTCATCAGAAATGTTCTCAGTGGAACAGAATTGTACCATCAGATTTTGATCGACCATCCAACAGCATCTGGAAGGTTTCTGATTGGTAACAGCTTCATTACCTGGATAGAAAAACACACACTGGAACTCTATCGGTCATGGATTGGCCTCCCCAGAGCCCAGACCTCAGCATTATTGAAGCCATGTGGGGTCATATTGACAGCGAACAGAACAAAAGAAGAGCTCTGAACGTCCTTCAAAAAGTCTGTAGAACCTTTCTTGAAGACTAAAAGAATAAGAAGCATGTTGAAGAATAAAGGTGGTCACACCAAATATTGACTTTCAAGCATGTACAAACTGTCTTTGCCTTATAATCCCAATTTTCATTTATGTTTGCATGTGTTTCAATAAATCACCACACTTTTTCTCCATTTTCCTAGTAAACTTCAAAGAAATGAGGGGTGGTTCAAAACATTTGCGCAGAACTGTAAGTAATGGCATCAGCCTAGCCACCCCTATAAAAACTGTCTGGCTCCACTACTGAAAGCAAGTATCAAAACTGCATACCTAGGTAGGAAGCAGTACCAAACGTGAAATGCCTTTTTTTCAGTTTTTTTGGGTGATTTATGCTAACCATTTTATGAAAAATAAGGAAATAAAGAGATGTCTGCGCAGTAATATGCTCTTAAAATAAGAGTAATTGCTTTTTGCCTGGGAAAGCTGTTAAACAGTAACCCCTGAGAAAGTTGAATTTATCACTCTGGTTAAAAAAAAAAAAGGGACTGCATGTGCCTGCAGGAAACAGGTGGGTCTGGTGAGATTCAAGTAAGAAAAATTATGTTTGTATGGAACCAAAACATTATGTGAAAATAGCATTTTAAATGACATTTCAATAAGGCAGACAAGACCGGTGGATACATTCATCATTTCCTAATTCGAAGTTGAATGTTTTCACAGATCTGTTACATTTGATCATTACGGTTTAAAAAGGGGCTCATAGATTTTTGCATGATGTCTTTTTAATAACAATCATTTTATCAAACAACATTACTGCCAAAAATAAAAATAAAAACATGATCTAAACGTCACCTAAAGGCTTGATGACTCCGATTGGGAAAATGTCAAACAGTACAGGGATTCAGAAACGTTCCAATGTAACGGAGAAAATGAGGTCTAACTGTACATCCAGCCACTGTCATGTTATAACTTTTCCCTCACTCCCTCTTCATTTCTGTTCCATTAGAACTTCACACTGTGAAAGAGCACCAAAACAAACAGAGACAGAGCAAAGGGAATGAATGACTGCAGTGTTTTGGGAAGCCCCGACTGCACATGTAAACTCCTTGTCAGCTGGCTGGAGTGAAAGGTGACAGGTGACTAACAGGAGACAAAAGAAGAAGAAAGAAAACAGCTGCACTAAAAATGGTCTGTAGTCGGACAAATAAGGGGATCCAATAAAACGGGTTCAATTTGTATATGAACAATAATGTTGCATATTATTTCTAGATCACAAAGGAAATGTAACAGTACCCACGGTTTTAATGTAAAATTGTTACACGTCAATTTTCTTCCCAGTTAGTGAAACAATCACTATATGACAAGTTGCATAACAGACGAAATCTGCTATTAATGTAAAAGAAGTCTCATAAAAACCTGTTGCATAACACTTGTTCCCTTCCAGTATATTCTTTGATGTCCCAAAAATAATTTGAACCTGTTAAGGATGAAAACTTCCAGTGAATGGCAGTGTGCTCGTGGCTAGTTTCCATCACAGTTCTTCCCTTCCATACAGGTCCCTCCTTCTCCTTCTCCTTCTCCTTCTCCTCTTCTTCTTCTTCCATTCGTTTTAATAGATTCACCGAGAAAAAAAAAAGAAAAAAAAAAAAGAGGCCATTGCTGCTGGCTGGCCAAAAAAAGAAAAAGCTTGGCTCAACCTTCTTTGTTCATTGACTTTCCATTGCAAATCCAGCAGGCATTCTCTCTCAGCTCTCCTTTTCCCTGACCACAGCTATGGCTTTGGATACAGCAGCAAGTCTGTCCTTTCTCCTTTTGTGTTTGAAGATAATGCCCACTGTTTAAAGTAAAGGGAATTTAAGGCAAGTTCAAGGAACGATCCAGCCTGAAAGAAGAGGCCTGTCTACATTTGTGACAACTAACAATGTGAAATCAAGGCTAGAGTCAAGAAAGATTTACACAGAAATACTGCTACACAAGTCTCTTTGAGTAATTGTCAATAAAGGAGCTGTAGTTTTTTTCATTTTCTCACAAATAGGTGCTCTCAGCAATCTAGCCTCTGAAGTATGTTGCCTATCCTCACAAATATAGATGGGAATATTTTAAGGTTGTTTATTTTTTGGGACTATTTCTTTAGTTTGGGTTGAATGTGGCTCGAGCTTCAAATTAAACTACTGAAGTTGTCAACCAGAACGAATCAAGAGAAAAATCTGCATCCTTTAAAAATGTGCGACCTCCAGAGTGGTCTTCAAATCTAAGCCGTGAGGCCACAGTTTAAGTATTTGTCACAGCTAAAAGTCCAAAAGTCATGCATGGGTTTGGTCTGTACCGAGTAAAATCCTGCCACATTCATGTCCTCTCAGCTACACTTGCAAGACTTGACAATCATGTTGGAGAGCTGCTCCACTTTAGGTGTCCGTCCAGAGTAGTAGAGTATAGTGAGGGGTTCCAGGTCTTGAGGGACACAGCAGGGGGAGGCGGATGCCTCAGGATTCAGAGTGTTGTAGAGGCTCAGCAGCTATTGAAAAGCAAAGGGGAGAGATAAAAATGGTAAATAATCACATAGTTTATATGTGCTTTGGGATTATCTGTGTCCCGGGTGGCAGCTCAAATCCTGGTTATTTGCTGGCTTTTTTATACAGCGAGGCAGAGACATGGCACGCAAAGAATTCTGGGTAGAAATCCACGAGAGAAATCGATAACAGCAAAGAGCCTGTGCCAGAGAGCCAAAAAGGGATGAACCTAGCTGACTGTCTCGCTCTCACTCAGCATCACTGTTCCAATCGAGAGGCTCACACACTCACACATCTCGAGCTTTTATTTTATATGTGTCACGTATGTGTCACTGTGGTTGTTGATGGGACGAGAGGCCTCATCACTGCCGATTGAACGAGGCAATGATGGTGAGTGAGAGCAAGACAGTCAGCCAGGTTCATTCCTTCCTGCCTGTACAGTTGTGGCCTGGTTACGGTCAACATTAACCGCCGGATTATAAATTAAAAGCAACTTTTGCTGGCTGTATCCTTTCAACGTCCTGACGTACCACATCAAGATTTACGCGGAAGTGCAGGACAAAATTAGGACCTTTTTTTTTTTCATTAAAAAGTTTTGCGAGACCTCGCAAAAGTCTGTTGTTGCTGTTTGTTCCACGTCCCTTCCGGGGTTCTGTAACTGTTACGAGGCAAAATGTTTTTGGGGGCATGAAAATTAAACATGCGTTAGCCGCAAGTGTGGGAAAAAAGTAGCGGCTTATAATCCAGAATTCACCTGCTGGTTTGTGAAGTCCCAGCTTGACATCTCAAGATGAGCGTTTCCAAAGTCACCACTTTGCAGAACGTGACAAAGATGGGCAGGTCTGACTGTGAAACCATGTATTCATTGGCAAAAGACTTGCGATTGACAGCTCGTGAGCCATTGAGCTGAGTACCACAGATATGGTGCTATGAAACCTGCTGTGACCCAGATTTGAAAAACAGTCTTACAGTTTTTATTCAGTGTGATCCAAAATGAGTGACTGAGCCCATAAACTCAACAGGGAAGTGATTGCAGGGGTTAAGACAGAAAGTCGTTTTCCCAAGGCTTTTGCAGGACTCGAAGTCTTTTTGCAACCATCTGGTGGCTGGTTTAGAGCCGTTCCGAATTGTCCTGATTCTTCCAACCCAGAAGCTAGGTCCATGTTTTATGCAAAGGCAAGGAACAAACCAAACTCTTTTTAGCTGATAGCAAGGCAACAGTAACTTAAATAAACCAAGGTGTGCAGAAGAGCATCTCGGAACACTGCCTCTCTCTCAACACATCAAACCTTGAAACAGATACGCAGCAGAAGACCACACTGGGTGTCACTCATGTCAGCTAAGAACAGGAAACTACTGGTCTCACCAAAATTGTCCAAACTGTGCTATCATGTCAATATGAAACAAAATCTCTGAGGAATGTTTGCAGCACCTTGGCTGAATCCAACCTGGTTACACCATGTTTAAATACAGGATTCAGTCTTGGCAAGGAGTTACTGCCAGAATCACCTTGGTTTAAATCAGTGTAGTACTGTAATATGTACCATGAAAGATTGAAGGAAGTCGGTGACTAACACAATTAAATAAAATCAATATTAGAACATTACAATATTAATAATATTGAAATATTTTAAAAAGGATTTGTCATGAGTTCTACCTCCACATGGTGAACACTGAGGGTAAAGGAAAATGTGCCATGCTAGTGTCAGTGCTCATGTGGAGAGTAAATAGAGAAAAAACTGTAAAAAAATTTTACAGCTCATCGCAAACTCTGTCTGCAGAATCCCACCTACCGAGCTGTGCGTTGTGTCTGAGCTCCTCAGGTAAGGGCAGGGCCCAGAGCAGTAGTTGGCATCGTAACCACTGGGCTCGTGGATCCACTTCCAGTCCAAATCACGCCGGAAATCGATATGGAGCCGGCGAACACAGCAGCTCTCCTCCGTGTTCCTGTGATGAGGGTGAACAACAGTGATATAGTCAGTCTCAAGAAATGTTTAACATTTATTTAATTGTTAAAAAAAGCTATCACAAGGACTAGCTAATATTGGCATGTGGCCCCTTACGAGAAGCAGTAGTTTGTGTCCAGCGCTCTCTTGCGTCGGCGTGTGGACTGAATGTCCAGGCGGTGGGGCGGGATCATCATGAGGATGAGATGAGGGAGATTCGGTTCCGTTTTCCTCTTCAAGAGATCCAGATCCAAGCGGTTGTCCTCCTCATCTTCATCAATACCTTCATTATAAACATGATCCAAGCGCACGGTGAACAACTATTGAAAACTGTGGCAGTTTTCTTTCACAACTTGCCTCTTGAGCTTGCAATCTGCACAACTATTTAAAAAAAAGCCTTTTTGATCTGAAACATTGATTTTAAATGCGGTTTAATTCCCAGCAGGGTGCACTGAGAAACACTTCTGCTTAAATATAATTCACTATAAGAGCACTTGTGCTATATCGCACTTCCTCAGGTAGAACCATCTCATACCAAGCTGTGTATGAATTAGACTGATAATCTGGGGAAAAGTCCCACAATTTGGATGTGATTTGGTTAATATGAAGATGAAATTATACCATTTAAATGATTTGGATGTTCATGATCAAATGGCAAACTAACACTGCGTATAAAAACAAAAAGTCACTCCAGCTCACCTTTAAACTTGACCTCCAGGATTTCGCTTTCATCGTCAATGATGTCACCATTTGGGGTGAAGTAGTGGCATGGACAGTGGACACTGATTTCCAAACCCATATTCGATGCTAGTGGAAAATAAGAGTGGAGAGGAAGTTTGTCAACAACTTTTGTGTTTCTCAGTGCAAAGTCAGCAGGATGATTAAGATTAAAGTATAAAAAAAAACATGCAGGCTTACATTAACCTTAATAATAATCATTCCTTGTGATAACAATTCTGAGATGTTATGATGTTATGAAATGAGGAGTCCTCAGGCTCACCTCTGTTCGTTAGCCATTCCCGCACTGTTTCGGTCACATCGAAGGAAATCCATTCTGCAGTGCCTTTGGTCAGCATGTTCTTGGCTCCAATGAAGCGTTGTTTCCTAATGTGTTCATGTCGCCTCAAAACCTGCAAAGCAATAATAAAGAGTCGCTCTAAAGAGAGTGTATTCAGTATATTAAATATAGCATGCACACACAGTAGCATATGGTTTTATATAAGGCCTAATAACAAAGCCAGTAGCTCTTTGAGGCTGCACTGAGGCTACGTTCACATGTGATTATTTAACGGTTTCAGTTACCATAAAATGACAGTTAAATGCTGTTTATGCGTTGATGGAAGGTCAATATCCACAGAAAAGCTATATTTACCAAAATGCCTGCATTTGAGAAAATGCGGCTAAATGATGTCTTTCCAGTTTTATCTGCTTGTGTTTATTACTTTATAACTAAAGACACATGGTGATCTGCCCAAGACCTACAAATTTGTATTTTATTCTTTTCTGTGATTATTTACTTAACTTTTGGCGAGGCTGCCACAGGTCCCTGGTTTTTCTGTGGAATTTGGCAATTTGGCCGGAAAACAACAGGATGCAAACTAGATATTTTCCAACCGCTATTACAGTAGTTTGCTGAACAAATTGTGACCTGTCTATTTATTTTTTTATTATTGTTCAATTGCCAGACATATGTGCTTTTGTTTTTGCTTTTTGCACTTATCTAAAATATGGCACATCACTGCGTTTCTTTTCTTGTGATCTGTTAATCTGAAGCTCTGCAACAAAAAGGTTTTTCCACCCACTTTTTACTTTGGTAAACCTGTGATGTGACACTGAAGCTGAAGCTGAAGCTGAATCTGAATCAATTTGTTTTTTCTTCCTGTGGTTTGGGTAGAACTATTCTTCTGAAAATGAAAGCTTATGTTTTAAATGAAATATTATTATGATACGATTTCTCAGTTAATCGTATTATATCTCAGTGTCAGGAGGCCACAGAGTTAATGTTGTATACAGTATTTTGTGTGTGTGGTAAAAATAATATCATTTTTGGTCGATTATGATGCTGTTCTTAGATGTGAATTGTGATTTTTTTTTTGTATAATAACTTTAATAGCTGTGGCTGTATTTGATCCTTACAGATTTGGAACATTGGATCATTCGTTCATCTAAAAGTTACCTTTGTTCCTAACTGCAATCAACTCATAATTGTCTATTTTTTGTTAATTAAGGTCCGGATTTATGATAGAACTAACTAGCTAATTCAAGACAGGCTTTTTTTTGGTAATATTCTTGTGTACAAAGAAGAATATTTGAGCTCTGACTTAAATCTGGGTAGAAGGACAAGAAACGGTACCTTTACGCACCTGGTAGAGCTCAATCCGCTGTTCATTCTTCTTGGCAGTGGCGTTTGGAATCCTCAGTGCCCGAAACTCTGCTCTGAACAGGTTGGTTGCATTCCTTTCCATGGTGGCGACGTTGAAACGGAAAATCTTAGAAGTTATGCCTTTTGGGCAGTAGGACAGATCGTCTGGAACAAATAGAAAAAATGAATGTTTTGTGAGAGAGCATGCTTAGAAGCATTTTTATTTCCATAAAGAGATGGACCTTGTATAGGTAGGTTTTACAGTTAAGAATGTGATCTTGGCTATACTAAATCAAGCTGGCACTTTATCAAACCACAGTGAGTGACTGGTGTTACTGCCCACTTTATCGCAATGTGTCAGTGTTCCTGCAGCACGTTTGGTCTATATTTGGTGGAAATGAAAATGCTGTCATAGAAGTAGCATTTTTGAGCTAAGTATGACATCACCTGTCTGCTATCAAAACCCCTGCTATCCTCAGTCCCACTGACAACCTTTTGGACCTGAACCCTTTCTGACCATGATGACTTCTCCACTGCCCAACCTCAGTCTTTGACACGTGCCAGACTCTGCATAAGTGCCATGCTATAAAAGGAAATCTTCCCGATGTTTGTTGTCCAAACTCTCAACACAGTAATTTGTCAGTCTTGTGGCAGACTTCTGCTTCATTTGCACCTGTCAAAGCCTCCAGTTGGCTCGCAGAATTGCCTTAAGGTCATTCAAAGGCCAACGATTTACCTTCAAAACCCATCAAAAAGCTAATGTATGTTTCTCCGTAATGAAACAAGCTACAGGCGGTGCTGCTGCTGGCCCAGAGTCAAATTTTCATTCCACACAGCCAGCCTTCATACCCTGTTATACCTCATGCAGGCAGCACCACCAGGGCTGTGGTTTATAATTGCAGGCGTTGTTGACAGCTTACTGTCTTAAAGGTGCAGTTTGATTATTTGTGAAACTTGCATTTCTTAAGTGAGAAAACACCAGCAAAAAGAATAGTCACACATCATTTAATTCCCAAAAGGTAAGGAGTTAATGTTGGCAGCTAGGTGCTGTGTTCTTGGCGTGTGGTAATACTTGATGTCATTCATGATCATGTGCCTATTATGAAATGATAATAAAACCTGCATGTGAACCCCTTGCTGAAAGCCTTTGCATGCAGTATACGATTTTACATGAATGAAAGGATCTTCTAAAGTGCAGTCAAGTTTAAATCACACAGACCTCTCAAGTATAATTGCATACAAAGAAATGATGTGACGCTAGAAAGGCAAAAGAAAATCTGCTGAGGTAGACATTTGGGAGGTATAGATAATGAATGCATTAACAGAGCCGGATACGGCACCACCGCTCAGTCTTGCTGCTCTCCAAGTACCCATTTGCATTTGAATTGAAAACAGTCCCTGCGGCCCAGAAAGCATTTTTTCCCTCATAGACCACCATTATCAAAAGAGACATCTGTAAAACTGTTAATACAATGGATCAAATTCATGCAGTCTTTATATTCATAAAAATTCCCAGTGGCCACAAAAGTGATTTTTATTCTTGTCTGTGGGACTGCAGCTAGTGGGAGAAACCATCGAGTGGGCAGCTAATGTTGTTACCACAACAACAAAGCTTCACTAACAGCTATAAAGTATTCGAGTCACTTTAAGAGAGGTCACAATGTTTCGATAAATCTAGCTTAGCCGACGTTACACAAAACAGGCTTACATTAAAGCCTTCTGAAGTTGGAGCTAACTTCAACTACAGCTTTATAACCTCACAACAAAAAAAAAATCAGGGCTGCTTTGTAAAGGATCCTGTCGATAGGTGTGCCAGATCACAAAATGCTTCTACTGTACTGAAAACGTGTATTTTGAGGTTTATTTGGAAGGACTGATTGGAGAGAGGTTTGACACAGCTTTAGATCAGTCCCCATCCGCTGCATACATTTCAAGTAAACACGCAACATGTTTCTGATCTGCTTGAGCTGCTCATTTGCTCCCATTTAACCCATAAGCATTTGCTTTGAGTTTCAGAGGGAAAAGTTGAGAAACTTTTAAAAAACGTTTTCTTGTATCCTTTCCTCCTCCATCATATGAAGATCACATTAACCGCTCTCAGATTAGAGGCTGAATGAATGCATGTGGATGTACGGGGCACTGACAGAATGCATATTTCTAAGTATGAGATCACACTGGATGCATTAAAACACTCTGGCATGCATTTACCACAGTGTAAAAATTGACAGAAGTTAAAAAAAATACATATATATATATCAGTTTGTGGTTATTTTTCTTACCCAGTACCGAGCGGAACACACGTGTAGTTGTGTATATGTGTCAGTCGAGCTCTTCCCTTTGCTTTTTAAAATAATGACACAAGATCACTCTGTAAGAAACAAAGCTGCACGTGCACTGCGACAGCCGGCCCCGTCTCGCTCCTGGTATTTTAAGATTTTGTCATTCATCAGCTTTTGTTAGTGTCTTTAAATACCAAGAACTCTGGCTCTCAATCCAGCAGAGTTCACCGTGTCAAGGCACCTACTGCCAGGTGTTTTTGTCAAAAACCATTGTGTGAGATTCAAAACAGAACGTTGCTGAGGGAAAATCGGTCTTTTGAGAAACACCTGTTGATTTCAAAGGGACTGTGATGCAATGGTCTTGGCTTTGCTCTAGACCATGAGGCCCGCTTCGCCTCTCACACACGCACAGCAGTTATCCTATTCTGCTCTCTCGGTGTTCCAGACTCAGTCGGACTCCTTCAAGCGCTGACACACGTTCCACACAGGTTTTCCAATTACAGATCATAGCTTTCAATTTTATAAAGGAGAAATTCAAATATCAGAGAAAATAATGTGAGTCTGAGGAGCCTTTAAATGTTATTGCAACAAATATTTTGCATATAAAATGAAGCTTAGTTTAAACCAAGCAATGGGTTGTTACCTGTACCTGCTGGCAACATGAAATGGAGGCATAGCCCAAAAAGGTATAGAGCTCAGCCTCACACTCAGTTTAGCAAAGTTAAACCTGAGCTCCACAGTATGTGCTCTCATTCTCACGGGCCACCCATGAGCCTAATTAACAAGCCAAGGCAGGCAGTGGGGTCACTCTGAGCGCCATTTCAATAGGCAAGTGGGTGGTACCAACATGAGGGCTTCAGGGGACCCAACTCCTCCCATACAGAAACACCCCGCAGCAGAAAGGAGTCCTTCTATCCAGCTAATGGGGAGGTCCTGCTGTCTAGCTTTTCCTGCTCAGTTTTGATAACTTTTCCAACTCCTTCTTCTATAGGCTTCCCCCATTCGCCCGTGCAGATGTCCCTCTCATTTGAACCTGACTGGAAAGGAAATGGGAACATCTGGGATGGGAGACATGAACCATAGAGGGTGAAAAAAACAAAAACAAGACGAAGAAGAGTGGAGTCGGGAGTGGGAGGAGGGTGGCCTTCCTGGAACACAGGTTCAGACATAAAACAGGTTGGCGAGCACAGAAGAAAATCAGCGCATCTTCTAAGCGCACTGCTTTCTCCAAATCCAAATAATTCAAAGAAGAATTCGTTAAGAAAGTCCTCGTCGTTATAAAATAGGGACTAAAAAGCACCTGGTTAAACATTTGGAATATCTGAGTATTCAGCGAGTCTGAATTTTTAGTTGCAAAATGATTAAATGCATTAAATAAAATAAATAATAATTTGGTAAAGTGACACAGTCGTAAAACTGAAAGATGTTAATCCCAGCTAGAAAGGCGTACGCTCTTCTTTTGATGCGTAATTACGCATTATGGGCACGTTGGTGGCTGGCATAAAGAGGAGAAAAACAGCTTGGCTGCCCGAAAAAGTGCGATACTTACTAATCTCAAACGGTCTGTAATCCATCGTGATTTTGTATACCTCTTTGGCATAGTATTCTGTCTCTGTGTTGTCTTGACCGCAGCTTTGCTGCCGATCCCTCCCCAACTCCTCCAGTAGCTCCTTGGTGCTGTTGTACAGCGCTTGGATTTGATAGGGGATTTTACTCGGTGCAAGGGAGTGTGGAGGACTAGTCAGTCGGAGTTTGCTCAGAATTTGCCCCCGTATCGCCTCGACCCTCTTCCTCTTCACATGGTCAATATCCACAGTGGCACACGTTGACAGGGATGAGCTCAGAGTCGCGCAGTTGAGGAGGAGGACAAACAGTAAAGCCTTACCCAAATGCATCTTTCTCTCTGCATTTGTTCGCTCGGTTGTTGAAATGTGTAGAGGACTATCAAAGTCCTTGTCAACTATCCGTCAAATCACCGTCCTGGGACTTATGATTCGTCTTATGTTTCTTTTAAGTTCCTTGAAAACTAATGATTAAAAACTCCTCGCTTAATTCGTTTTCTTGCCCTCTTTGTCAGTGGAAATCCACTTTTGTGTTCGCCCATCAGTCATAACTCAGTTCAAAGTCCCGAAAAAGACGTTCTCCCCACATATATGAAACTGATCCGTAGAAACAAGCGATCTTTCCTTTTGCATAGTTGTGCTCACTCCGGCAGATTTATCCCGCAGCGTGGCATACTACTCCTTTAATACTGTCAGTATCACTGAACTATAGAGCCGCCTTATTGTCTCAGAGGAGGCAGACCGCACGTTGTCCCGTTAACGAGGTATATGCGACTCTGAGCGGTCGGTATGGCCTAACGTGACTTTTATAGGGCTCGTTTCTGACGTTTTGATGGAGGAGGGACCGCAGGTCGCCGGGAGTGCTCAAAACGTAACCGGGCTGTGAATGCGACGCGCCAGTCATCAAGTTTGACATAATAAACACGTTCATAAAAAGGCAGCTGTTTCATACGCAGCAGAGAAGGATCACTTTTTTATTTTATTTTATTTTATTTTATCTTATTTGATTTTTTTAAGCTTCAGTCCACTTTTTTTATTTACTAGGCTATTTGAAGTAGATTTCAGGTCTGGTCTTGTAGTTGCCGTGTATGTGTTTATACTTACAGTATATGTCGCTGTACATTATAACCTTACTGAACTCTCAGTTGATGTGTCTTCTAATGGTCTGTTGTCGTATGGCCTGGGTCGTACACCACCTAGTGGCAGGTTTTGGCGCTTGCAGTTGCCAACCTCGTTTCTCCATCAAATTGCTAAGAGCCTCAAATTTGAAAGGATGTAATTTTGTGTGGAATTTTTTTTTCTTCTCCAGTGTTATCTCTTTTCCTCAGAGGAAAGTTGTGGTAGCAACTTTAACAATGGCAGCAAATGGGGTCACAAAGTTTACACAACACGATTCCATAAGGAGATCATTCACAGTTATTCCATCTGCTCTTCTTGTCTGATGTTGGAATTTTCCCACAAAGACCCACACAAAACAACACAGCTGTTGTTGTCCAAGATGTTGTTGCTCTCGGATTGCACAGATCCTTTCAAACGTCACTTTCAAGCAACATGTTTACGTTATTGTTCAAAAGAACCAAAGTTTCCTCGCTGTCAGCACAGATTTTTCCCATGCCCTCTGCAAACCACCATCCACACAAAATTTTTTTTTTTCTGTGCTGATGTCTGAAGGCCTGTAAGTTCATTTATCTTTACAGTGTTTCCCCTTTCCTCGGCCTGTTTTATCTCTATTCATAGAGCATATTCACATTTCTCAGACCTATTTTAGGTCAAAGCTCAGTCAGACACTGGAGGCCCCTTACCCAAACATGGCATTTCATTGTGTTTATTTTGCCCACCAGTTTGCATAGCAGGAATAATTCCATACAATGGCCAAACTTGGGACATATTTGGCAGTCACACTAAGACCAGGTGCACAAGTGTATCATATTCTAATTTATTGCTTTGCTTTGATGGGGAATATTATCAAGATATATGCAGATATATAGTGAAGGCAGGCTGCTGTTTTCATCTGTCACATTCAAATAGCTATCAAAGTATTGTTTAAATCGTGAGCACAGAAACATATTATCTGTAGTCACTGTAGTGAAGCTATAGATAGATAGATAGATAGATAGATAGATAGATAGATAGATAGATAGATAGATAGATAGATAGATAGAGATATGCACAAACAGATGCAGTTTGAATATTGTTTTTCAGTAAAGTCACTCCAAACTCTGGCTGAAATGCTTCCATCCATAACTTAATTTCTGGAGCTGTGCATGAGCAATCCAAACCCAAAATGAACTAAAATGAGGGTGTTTGGTGTTTTTGGGGGGGGAGGCTTTTTTTGTTTTTTTGGGTTTTTTATATGACCCAAAAAAGAGCAGGGAATGCAATTTTTCTATAGCTATTGTCAGACTATTTTAAGAGAGACGCCCAGGTCTCTGGTTTCCCTCAGCCACTTTCCCACAGTCCTCTGCGCACACTTTATTGCACAGGATTCAAGTTTATCTGAAGAACTTTTAGAACGACTTTGGGGAAGAATGTGTGATCAAACTTTGAGGCTTTTTCTAGTCTTCTCTATTGTTTATGCTCTTTTGTTGTTCTTCAGTGATGTTCAAGTGCATCTCAGCGAATGCACCTTTTTCTTAAAATTTGCTCTCTGTGGATGAGGAACTGTAGCGTTTGCAGAACGATTCTCTGTTCTGATGGCATTAAAGCAGCTCCCTGTTGTGTTATTCTGTTGCTCTTATTCATCCTTTGGCAGTTCTCCATTAAGCCAGCAGGTGATGCTGCATAACAAACAATATCTGCTGTTGGTGTCTATATCCCAACACAAGTGCAGTGAAAATAAGCATCTTCCAGAACCACATGTACATTTAGTGGCCTCATTTTTAAGTGCTGAGATAACAACAGACAACAGCACTCCAAACAGCTCTCACACAAGGATTTATTATAGGTGCAATAGGTTCAGCCTGCCTGGGGTTTCTCTGTGTGCCCTTTGTATGCGCTCCCTGTGCCTGCATGGTTTTGCCAGATGCTGCTTCCTCCCACAGTCCAAAGACATGCATGATATGTTCAGTGGTGATCCTTAATTGCCTGTAGATGTGGTTTTATATCTCTTTAGCCCTCTTGAAGTGACTGCTTGTCTCAGGTGTACCCGACAAACTGGAAACTGAAGTGTGTGAGGAGGGACCCATAAGGCCATAAACAAATAACCAAAAAGAAAGCTACAAAGTGAAGAGAAGACTCTCTGAAGGAGGCACCAAGCATCACCACAAAGCCCTCCAAACACACACACATACACACACACCCATGTTGTAGTATTTTAACTGTCTGGGGGACTCCTAGACACAATCCCAGACACCATCATCAAAGTTCACTTTTACTCGAAGCGTCCTCCAGTGATTACCTCACTGCTGGGTCAGGTTTAAGTGAGTCACTCTCAGGCAATCTCTCCGTCTCGCACAACACACGGAAAAGGAATGCAGCTACAGATCCGAGGATGAAAATAAAAACACATGCTCTTAGCCACACAGAGAAATATGCCCTGTTTTCCTCTGTAATGTAGGTGAGATTCCTGCTGAGTAGAGCTGTCAGAGTGGTGACTGCAACTTTGTAACCTCTTCTGTAAGTAAAGTGGCGAGGCATTATGCCTCTGTAGACAGACTGATCCGACCACGCACACGCAGACTGGCCAGACAGTCCGACAAACCCCAAATACTAAGCAGCATCCTGCCAGATTTCCCTACTACAGCATGCAGACAAGCCAGCACAGTAAAGTCTGCTCCGTCTGGGGGTTACAAGTCTATGAGTCATACATGGAGAGTCAGCTGTGTAGGAATGCTACAGGAGACCCCTAAAAACCCACAGCAGGAGAGACAATGATGTGTATATGTCGCAGCCGTACGACACAGATGAATCATTTGATCTGTCCACCATCTGTGTTAGTCACCAGCTCTCGTACTACATGTCCATCGAAAAGGAAAAACACGCCAGCTAGACGATGACTTAAAGTGAGATCACGTGGAGGCAGCAGACATTTGTCTGTCATTTTGTCACTGATGTGTCTGAGGTTTGTTATGGTTTAGGAAACTTGAATTATTGACAGCTCCAAGTGGTGGGAAATGATTGAAATAAAAAAAATTAACAAAACCCTTACTTTATTTATAAAACCCTTCAGTTGCTGCTTCCATACTACCTTGGCTGGCTAAGTTCTAGCTAATGTAAACTAACTTTTGCCTGATCTTTATTTAAAAAAACACACATGCACACACACACACACCTCTGGATAATAATGTGCACCAGTCTGTAAGAAGCAGTCATGTTAGAGCAGGCTTTGGCTGCATGCAGGTAAACAGTCCACTTGGAGAGAAAAATACAGGAACACGCTGACCAAAAGGAAACCATTCAGGAAAAATGATTTCACTCTTTACTAGCGTTTTCAGTTCACTGCCTTCTGTCTTGGTGAGGATTTCTGGTGGCTACAAAGGAAGTCCTAAAACACCGGTGGCTTTCCCCAAGGAAGTCAACTCACGATGGGTTTCCAGAATAATTTTTACTAGGTTTTGGTCTATAAAAAGTACATTACAAAGCTAGTTTGATGACTTTATAACACTAAATTTATTGCTCTATTTTTTAGCACTTCCCATCATATAGTGAATTCTGTGGAAAAACATTACATAGTCTCACCTTGTAGATTTTAATATTTATTTTTTTCAAGTGCACTTATTGTAAATCACTTCTGACAAAAATAAAACAATTTAGCAACATTTAATTTTTTTAAATAAAGTTTTCATCTAATTGTTTAATATGATAAATTTTTTAAATTAGTTTTGTCCACTAGGGGGCAGAGAATGTCAAACCTGCTGATTGACCTGGCATCACTGATTGGACCGATGTTAGCAAAAAGGTGCTCACCTGCAGAGGGACAGAGATCTGCATCAGTTTCCCACATCCTTATGAATGTAAGTCATTTGATTACGGTTGTTTATTTGTTTTTGTTTGTTTCACTCCTGAAGCACGGCACCATCAACACAATCCGCCTGCTCATGCCGTGATTTCCTGACCGTTTTGATAAAAGCCTGAAGAACAAGCAAGAAAGGAATGGTAACGTTTGCAGCAGTAAAACAAAAATGAATCTAAAAGCGCCCTCAAAACGACATTATTTTCCTACATCTGCGCACGAGACAACTTCACAATGCATTTTTTCAATTATAAATGTAATATTTTTTGTCTGGATTTTTAAAGAAAAGTGCTTTAATAAATTTACCCTTAAATTATTACATTTAATTGTCTCTCTTTTGCTCGTATAATTCGCTTTTATCATTACTTGAATTTTTTTTTCTTTTTGGCAGGGCTTTGTGACGGCTTGCTTCCATAAGATGGCATATTGTGGTGGTCTGATGTCACAGAGGTGAAGACTGTTCACTTTACATCTGGGTCTAAAGGGGAAGCGATCTGCTGAGTTAAGGCCTTTTGCAAAACAAAGGACAGGGTGTCATTGGGCCTCTGCATGAATATGAAATAGCAACGCCCAGCATGTTGATTCACACTCCAGACAAATACTGTCACCGCTAAGGCTAAACACACTTAGCATTTCTGGATTAGCACTCAGTGAGAGTAAGATGGCAGTGATGTTTGTTGTGATTACTAATGGCAGGGATTGTGTGAGTGATTGATGGCAGAAGCTCTTAACGATTCCAGTTATGATTCAGCTCAGTTTAATCGTGTTACCAAACCGCAAGAGATTCTTTTTCAGTGACTTAACTTTCTTGTGTTTCAGTCTTGTTTTTGTGCAGTTGGGACAAAAGTTACGACATTTACTGTTGTTAAGCTGATCAGCTGTATTAGGAAGGCCAAAGAATGAGGAAAGAAAGGGAATCTTTCAGTCCTTTACCAGCTGATCCTCGCTGTTCGTATGAAATTTCTGACAAAACCACATATGGCCTTTTTTTTTTCCACTGCCCTCCAACTTTAACCCTCCACTCTCCCACCTCTGTATTCCCGTAAGTGCTGCAAGCTGGATAATGAGGAAATTGGCTCTTGGAATTGTAGCAGTTTTGGCATGCGTGGCAAAGAAAGTGTCAAAATAATACAGAAAACAAAAAGGAGCTTTACTGGAAATCGTCCAATTAAAAACAGACATTGGACAGTAGATAGGGAAGGCCAAAGGTTAACGACTGTTCCCTGTTTGGACAAAAACAATGATAGTGTGCAAATACTCTCTCTAAGTCACAGACCTAATGTAGGTTTGTGCTCACACATGCACACAAACACAATGGTAACACACACACACACACATGCACACACACAGCATGGGCCAGGTTAGTGCTGGCCTCCTCATGCAGAGTCTAGACAGGAAGCTGGTCCATGCCAGATTAGGGATTTTCTCCCTCACACCCTTACACCACCATAACACACACACACACACACACACACACACTTCTTTCAATACATCTGTGTGTATTTTGTGGTTCCGTGAGCCAGACAGGGACAAAGAAGGAAAGAAAAAAATGAAAGAAAGAAAGGGAGGCATAAAGGACAGCGACTTGGTGACAGAATCCCGGGTCTACAAAGATTCTGTGTGTTTATGTGCTTGTCTGTCACTGAATGACTCGCACACAAAATATAAAACAACTCAGCCACGGAGAAACACAGATTCCATGTCAAAAGCTTTTTTCGGCTCGATTACTCATTTTTCTTCGACTTTCCACCCATTGAAATGATGAGTCTGAGGCTCAGTGTGAAAAGTTCAACTTGTCCTTCTCAGGTACAGGGGCACACTGCATCCTGTAGTGCTTAGCTAAATTAAACCGAGCCCCTACTGTTCTCATCTGCTCACCTGTAGCCCCTGCCAGGCCTGGCCATGACCTTTGAACCCACACAGATGGGTCTGCATAATAAGACACGGGCACACACGGCTAAGTGCCATCTCGGACATGTTTGATGGGTAGCTATATCAGACCAGAAAATTTTAAATACTGTATGCACTGAATTGCTAATGTGTTGACCTTCCTGAACAGGTGAAGTCTTGTGTGAATGTGTGCATTTCTATAGTGAGTTTGACTCATCTTTTAAGTGTAAATGCAGACAGCAGTAGAAGTGCACCTACTGTAATAATCTTTGTCTGTCTGTGTGTTATTGGCCTGAGGCCAGTGACCTCTGTGCCCTATCTATGGCAAGATGTGCTGTACTTTTCACTCTGGC
This sequence comes from Apistogramma diplotaenia, assembly GCA_015052665.1. Classification (NCBI taxonomy): domain Eukaryota; kingdom Metazoa; phylum Chordata; class Actinopteri; order Cichliformes; family Cichlidae; genus Apistogramma; species Apistogramma diplotaenia. The sequence goes on along the minus strand of VOQJ01035170.1, from coordinate 13,592 downwards.
AGTATGAATATGCATAGCCTCCTGGCTCGTTAGATACGGCAATATAGACATGGCATTAAAAAAAGAGCTTCTCAAACAATGTTGCATGTAGCTGCAAATTTAAATGGTTTTAGATAACTGAAGAAAATCCTTCAAAATATTTTTACATTTGCCACTGTCAACGATTTTTTCTTGAGTAACATTTTATGGCCCTTTGTTCAGTTTAAGTTGAGCTGCTGTTTTTAAGAAGAGCTGGTATTGGATTTGAAAGTAAATAAGGAAACTGAGCACATGAAAATAGTCTCCATAAATTGCTCTGATGCCAGTTAAGTAAGAAGGAAAACAGCATGCTGACGGGAATAAAAATAAAAATTGGAATCATTTAAGCCAAAGGTGGGCAATTATTTCTCCCAAACAGGGACTGGTGTGGCGGGAGCTCAATTCTGTGGCTCCCCACAACAGTCCCAGTTTCTCATGTGGCCTCTTGGGAAAATTAATTGCTGCAGTTTCTCAGAGAAATCCCAATATACCCCCAACATTTCGGTGTATAAAAAAGTGAAATCGGTTTATTTGCGTAATAACAATATAATTTGTATATGGGTGCAGCCACTTTGATTAACATGGGTCGCTGTAGTCAGCAGCTCTCTGCAAAGCCTCACATATCTCACTCATATTCAATCTGACAACTGCATTGTGTGACCTCTTCTTTGCCGGTAAACATTTGTTAACTGAGGACACCACTTCCTGTGGACATCTGGAGAACTGGATGTGTTGTGCAAATCCTGTACTGTAGCTACAGTTCACCAATAAGCTTCACATTTGTGCACGTCACCTGTGCAACGTGCACTCATGCAAACCCATTCCATCACCGATTCTGGCTTTTGAACTGTGTGCTGAATGGCTTCCTGAATGGTTTCCTTTTGGTCAGCGTGCTCCTGTATCCCACCCCACCCCCACCCCGGCTGGTGAATGCAGTATTCATCATTTCCAGAGTTTTTTGGATTTTGCCTTGTCCGCCCACAGGACAGTTTTCCTGCTTGCTTCAGTCTCAGTTAAATGAGCACAGGCCCCCAAAAAAAAGTCTCTTTCTGGATTTTGTTTATGTGCATCTGTCTGTGTGGTGAAGTTTTGACTTGTATTTGTGGGTGAAACGACAATCTGTTTCCAACAGCAATTGTTTGAGGAAATTTTTCTGAGCCCATGCATGTTTGTGTTTGTGCTGCCTGAAAGCACGACAGCTCTGTGTTCTGTGTGTACAGACTCGTGTGATATCATGTACTGTACATGAAACCACCAAATCCTATGCAATTTACTGCTGACAAACAATATTCTTAAAACTTTTAGGTGTTGGAAGTTTTCCCATCACTCAGACTTCAACATCTCTGAGATGCTTTTTGCATAAAAAAAATCATGTTACCCTTTTTTTGAAACATATTGCTTGAATCAAGTTCAAGCAGCAGAAGGGTAACTCAAGAAAAGCAAAAGAATGCAGAGGACCTCACAGAGATGGCTGTCAGTCATTTTAGGTAATTCAGCAAAGTGTATATATTAGGTTCCTCTTGCTAGCACCAGGTTGGACCTCCTTCTGCTTTAGAAGTGCCTTAATTCTTGTGGCATTGATTCAGAAAGGTGCTTGTTTTGGTCTACTGTATATTGGCAAAATGGCATCACACGGTTGCTGAAGATTTGTCAGCTGCATCCCAGAGCTGCTCTATTGGATTGAGGTCTGGTGACTGTACCAGTAAACAAGTGATGGAAGGTGGAGCACGAGCTGAACTGGCCGATTGGTGTGGTATCAGCAGTACCAGATTGCTGTGGTGAAGAGAGAGCTGAGCCGAAAGGTGAACCTTTTGGTTTTCCATCTATATTCCAACTCTCACCTATGGTCATGAAATCTAGGTAATGACTGATTGTGTAAGAGCAAAAAATGAATTTCCTCCGTGGGGTGGCTGGGCTCAGCTTTAGAGATGCGGTGAGGAGCTCAGACATCCATAACGGATGCTGAACCATTTGAGGTGGTTCGTGGTCTGGTTAGGATGCATCCTGGACGCCTTTGTTTGGAGGTTTTCCAGAAGTGCCCAACTGGGAGGAGACCCAGAACCTGCTGGAGTAATTTATATGTTATCTGGCCTGGGAATGCCTCAGAATGCTTTTGTGCCACCATGACCCAACTTTGGATAAATGAAAAATGATGGATGCATGTGATAGCAGACAAGAGTGAAACCTTGTGTGGTCTTCTGTAGCCCTCTGCTTCAAGGTTGACCATAAAAACATAAATGCTCTTCTGCATGCCTTGGTTGCACAGAATGGTTATTTGAGTTACTCTTTCTGTACCTTCTGATTAGCTCTGCACAGTTTGGCCAGTCACCTCTGACTTTAACAGGGCACTTCCACCCAGAGAACTGCTGCACACTGGCTATTTTCTCTCTTTCAGACCATGGTCTGTAAACCCCACAGATGGTTGTGTGGGAAAATCCCAGTAGATCAGCAGTTTCTGAAATACTCAGACCTGCCTGTCTGGCATCAACAGCCATGCCACATTCAGAGTCACTTACCTTACTTTCCTCCCCAGGCTGTCTTGACCATCTCTATATGCCTAAATGCACTGAGTTACTGCCGTGTGATCGGCTGATTAGATATTTGCATTAATGAGCAGTTGAACAGGTGTATGTTAATATGCATTTGTAAAAGGTTTTAAGTGATACTCTAGTCATTGGCACCACGTTTTTTTTCTGTTCAACATTTAATCTATGAGTATATTTAGACCTTGTCTCAGAGAATATATGACAAATGTGGACTGCCGACTGCTGCATTAACAGTATATTTCATCCCCTTCTTGGTTCAGTCTGTGAAATGGTCCTCTTCATTTCCCACATGAGTGGTTTTCTTATCATCCAGGTCTCCTATCACCTGCCCCAGGGGCTGAGATAAAGCCGATAAAACACCCAAATATTCTGTTAAACATGGGCGGCCTCTGCCATGTGTCCGCTCCCTGCAATGCCTCCTGGGTAATTATGGTAATAACTCAGCTGTCAGAGGCGAGGCCAGAGGCCCTGGGATGACGAGGTCAGACTAGAAAGGCTGAGACGAGAAGAGTGGCGGTGGTGGAAACAGGGTGGCGGGGTCAAGGTGAAGCGGGCAGGGCTTCTACGCTGCTATCCCATAAACCCTTGCTGTCATATCAGAGGCCGCTGGATGTATGTGGACATTCCCTCTGATCTGTACTCCTCAACAATCAAGATGCTGATGAGGGATGATGACAAGTGTTTGAGTAGCTCAGTTATTTGTGCAGCCTTGACAAGCAGACGCTGGTGGGTTGGTGGGTGTGAAGGTCAAAATGTGCTACAGTTGGCTGTCGAACTGAGCTACAGACTTTTAATTGTTTTGCACTATAAGTCGAATATTGACGTGATTTTGAAAAGCTGATTGGACAGTCCACCATGTTTTTTTTCTCCTTCTTTACTAAATATGAGAAAGGCAAAGGACAAAATGTTCTGGCGGTATCTGATCCATTATAGGTGCATGTGGTCCCAGAGGCGGCGGTTTACACCATCACTCTGAGAAATTAAAATTGACTCCTTTGTATTCTCCGTGTTGTCTGACCGCTTGCGCAATCTGACGTCGACCTCTTGTATGATGAATAATGGAGACAAATCCAGCTCAGACTCAGTTTTTTACAGAAGATTCACGTGGATCAATTGGTTCATGCAAGTTTTGACTTTTTCAGATGTTGTAATTATACTTCCTTCTACTCAGCAATTTATTCTCTACAAAACCTAATGGTATGCATGCATTTGTTTAAGTGTTTATTAATCATTAATCCACATCGGTGTTATTAATGTCCACACAATCAGACTAGTTTAAAGCAGAATGACTCAGAGTGTTGCTCTTCTGCTAGAAAACAACCTGGATAAGTCTAAATCACCATTTTTAAGTGTTCCTCTATAACTGATGCTATTTTTTTTGTATAATAGTATATATAAAAGTATAATAGATGGCAGTGATGACCAAAAAATGACCAGGCTTCAAACTGGGTATCCACTAGGATTGGGCAATACAGCCTCAAAATTATATTTCAGCATTTTAAGGAAATTTGCAAAAATTGTATTTCTGATTTTTGTTTTAATGCTGAACATTTTACTGGTGATTACAGTTTGCAGGCAGCAGAGTTTGTTATTCCAAACAAAATGAAGAGCATTTCACATCCTTCTTTTCCAGTGAGCTACTGTCATTGATGACACACGACCCAATTCATAGTGTGAATGAACTGAAACAAGGTATAGTACAATAGTAGAGATAGTAAGAAAGTAGCCTTGGCAGTGTATTCCACGGTGATGCAGTATTTTCAGGTTGGGATCTTGTGTCATTGGTCGAGCTTTTTAACCGGGTTACATAAAGTCGTCCTTTTCCTCCGTTTGGATTGGCAGCATATAGTGAGATGTAGGCAGGCGTGAAATGTATATGAATGCTGAATTTGCAGAAAGTTACATTAACTTGCAGTACCAGCAGGGTGCGATATATCATTTCCAGGGAACAACTTTCTACCAGTTTTCTGTTGATTACGGAGGCCAGATTTACATACACATCAGCCATCCTGCTTGTTGGCTTTAAGTAAAATATCACACCCCGACGGGACTGCAAGTTACTGCAGCTTCAGCCTGCGTATCCGTTTCACGCCTCGGACGGACAGAGCGTGACATCTACACAATTTCCTGGAGTGGATCGGCGGTTCTGTTACACGCTTTGCCGTGATATCGAGCTGGATATGATCTCAGTGTTGAAAATAAAGCAAAATAGTAATTTAATAAAGATGTAAGTGCACTGATTATAGAATTTTAAAAGAGAAGGAGAAACATAAAAGTTTGCAGTGTGTGTGTGTGTGTGTGTGTGTGTGTGTGTGTGTGTGTGTGTGTAGCCTGAGGCTTTCTTACATAACCTATATTTAGACTGAAAGTTATGCTAGACGAACAATGACAGAAACACAATATTCCCCCCATTTTCGGTCCAAATTGTGGGTGGAGGGGAGACCACAAGAAAATGTTACCATTCAATCACCATTTTGGCTTCTTCAGCATTTCCACATTTCCTTGAGCCTTAAATTTTCCCCTCCTGTGCTACTCCTTCATCAGCCAGGCCAAGGCTTTGTCTAGGTCATTCCACTTGCTTTGCATAGAAATCTCCTCTCTAAATTATAAATTTGATAGGAAGTGGATTGAAATGACAAGTGTAATAATTTCCAGTGACACACACATCTCCATTGAGACTAAGGCTTAATGTAAAAGTGATCAGAGTCGGGGCTATCATCAGGCATTCACATGTCAGGGAAAAAGAGAAAGCTGCATTTAGGGAAAGTGTGAGCAAAAATCTAGCATCGCAGTGAATAACCTCATCGGGCCTCGGGAAACTCTCCGCTTACGTTATTGTGAAGTTAACCAGGATTAGAATTGATAGATATGGACTCAACCTTAATTTTGCCCCATACATCACAATTTTTATGTGCGTATTTTTTTCCATTTTAAAGTACGAGAAATAGCCAAGCCTTAAATATCTCACTTCAGGACCCATTAGTTATTGGTGCCATATTCATGCTTACACAGTTTCATACGCTCCATCCGCGCTGTGGTTCATTGAGACCCCTGACCTGCAACAACAACTATAAATATGTATTTGCGTCAGCTTGTCTAAAAATAACCGTATTACAATTGAGTATCCTGGAAAAGGTCCAGGAGGGTTGTGGAGCGAGCAGTAGTCAGCATTCAGAGACCGGCTCCTTGTCCAGAGAGAGACGGGGCAGTGTCGAGAGAGCGCAGGCTCAACGATGGCTTTGTGGTCAACAGGAGGGGAAAACGGTTCACACATGGATACTACGGGTCAGAGGATATATTTCTGGAACATTAATACGGAGGCCAGGAGCATAAATTAACTCTGCCATTGAAGTGTTGAATTTATAATGAAAGATTCCCAGATTTAAAGTGCTATAATCAATGTTTGAGGCAAACAAATACTCAATATATATGCTTAGTGTCATTAGAGATGACTTAATAGTCAGCATTTGTATTAAAAGGAATAAATAATAAAGGAAAATAGAACCGCTTGGCAAGTGAGCAAGTGATAGCAGTGAGGTGAAGGAAATATTTAGTCCTCTTCTAACTGCCAGCAATATTGCCTTTGACATGTGAATAAGTATTTTATTTCTTAAATAATAACACGCCTCATTCAACAAGTTTCACGCAGAAGAAACTGATTCAGAATCCATTTTTATATTTTCACATTTGAGAAAAGAGTCGCAGAGGAGTTTAGTCAGTGATAGTTTTCCTACCCAGAAAACACAGCTCACGTTTCCTCTTGCAAATTGAAATGGCAAAGCTTTTAGATAAATGTGATCTTTTGTTGTGTTTTTGCACATATAAATGTGAAGTTTATTTTAAAATACTCCCAACAGAAAATGCTGCTTGTCTCTCACTAAGTGTACAGTAAAACTCGACTCTGTACCTGTGAGCCACCAACCACCGAAAGCTGAGCTGTCTAAAAATAGGATTTTTCTTTTGCTCGTGTGTTTGTGTGTCTGTAGGTGTGTGCGTGCGTGCGTGTGGTCAGGGCCAGATACTTGGGTTTTCCCTGACTCAAAATGGGCCTTTTGGTGCTACTACAAACACAAGCATGACGAGCTCACTTTCTGTAAAGGCAGTGATTAAATGTCCGCACTTTCCTGTTATTTCTGAGCATTTGATCAACACGATAAACTCGTCATGCTTGACTCATTAAAACAGCAATTAATAAACTTAAAATAAACCTGTTTAAGACCAATTTGAGGGGCAGGAGGAAAAACCGTGGCTGTTACTCATGTACTATCCGTGCATGTGTGTGTGTGTCTGTGTGTGTGTGTGTGTGTCCTGACAAAGTTGTTATAATGAAACTTGTCGTTGCAGAACTTGAATGCCGAGTAGCTGTGATCATATATCAGGCTGAGAACTTTTGTCACAGGTTTTTTTTATTGCTGCTGTGATCTCATTGCAACGCCGTCGTCAGTTCTAAGTGTGTAATAACCACAAAACTATTTCCAACATAAATAATGTTTTTGTTTTGAAGGAAACATGCACGGAACAGGATCCATGTATGTGAAATAAATGTAACACAATACGATCGGACCCCCTGTTCAGATCTGATAGGCCGTGTGCAGGAATGTGTAAGCGCTGGTCTGGTGAGACTGGTAACATATGATCTGCCGTGCTGCGTTCAGCTCGGACTGAAGCCTGATCTGCCCGGAGACAAACAGATTCAAACTCGGCTCTGTGGCAGATAATTTTATTGTCCTCGCATTGTCTTCATTCTTTGTGCCAACGCTGCATGCCAGTCGATATCAAACTGTCTGCCAGTCTGGCTCAGTATGAGACGCGAGTCTCACTCCGCAACTTGTGCCTCTCCTCCCCAATCCCTCCTTCACCCCGGAATGCAATAAATGTCCGGCCATCATTTATTTTAATTCACTCCCCTCTTGCACAGATGAAATGGATTCGTAACCTTGTAGGACAAGGACGTGCATGCCGTCTGCCGTCAGTTGCTGAGTTATTCTCTATTCTTCTAGCATAGGAAAAGAGAGAGGGAGAGGGAGAAGGAGAGAGCCCGAGAAAGAGGCCCAATGATGAAGAGAAATAGTCTGGCATGCAAATTGCCGGCTGCCATGTCCAATGAGGAGGCCTGGTGGAGACTGTCACCGTAGAAACTCTGGACAGGGTTAACGAGGGAGAGACAGACAGGAAGACAGGAAGAGTCTGAAAAAACTCAGAGTGTGATTTATTTGCCAAATCAAGGCACGATGAGTGGATTATGGGTAGACTAATGAGAAAGAGTGTTTAGGGGATAGCTAATTGAACGTGACCAAGAAGGGGAATGCTAAGAGCAGGCGGAGATGGGGACTGGGTGCCGTATGTCATTCATGCTGGCAGTAGCTTAGCTTGCAGCGAGGAAGTGTAACAGTGAAGTGAAAGATGGGGGGAAAAAAAGGGAGAGCACAGAGGTGCAGCGTTCCAACATTTGTCACTCTGCTCAGTATTTTTCTAGGTAATAGATGGCATGTTCAGTGTACAAAATGTTACAATAAATAAATAATAAAACTATATAAATAAATAAAAATGCATTCACAGTTTGCTGAGGCCAAGGTAAATATTTAATTTACTGCCCAGAATGTGGGGATGTTCTCACATGTTCAGATTACTCGCATACAGAGGCAGTCAAAAGTTTGGTCACGCTCACTTTTGACTGGTACTGTACCTTTATGGCATGTGAGTGATCTGAATAGAATACTCATATTTCAGTGTTTTGCTCTGGATTTGAGATTAGAATAACAATATGATTAGGTAATGAAATGCAGCCTTTGCTCTCCCTGGGTTGGATCATAACTAGGCATCCAGCAATGCAGCAGTGCCCACTAGAGGGTAGTATTTAACTACAGGCAGTAATATTTATTTATGATTTCTGATGTGCAAACTCTGTCCATTTCATGAATGTCTGTTTTTTGGAGTTTGGTTAAATTTTTACTTTTTTTCTCCCAGAGTCGTTCACATACTTAAAAGCTTTTTTCATATTATTCTCCTAACGCATTTGGTATTTCTTGTTTTGTTAAAGATGCTCATTTATAGATTTATGAAACCAGCTGAGGGATTTGCATCTCAGGACCCTGATGAATACTTGTTGTTTCTTTCATCCTCTTATTTACATCATGAATCACCAGATATTAATAACTAAATAAAACACTCGATTTGAAAATCACTTTGGACTTGGAAGCCATGGAAAATTATCAACGCAATCCCAAAATCTTTAAAGTGTCACCACCTGCTGCTGTAAATATTGAATTTTAAAATTTCTGCACGTGCCATGTTTACGCTCTTTGAACAATCCCCATTTCTTTCTCTTTTACCATCTTGTAAAGCATAATAGATACTTTGTAATATAATAAACATCATTTTTGTCTGCTTACACTGAAATCACACTAGAAGCTTTTGAATTTTACTCCACATTTAGTTTCCATATATGGAAATTATTAGATCAGCCTCTCAGCATTTAAAAACCATCAGTTTCCCTCAGATCGCTGAATGCAGATCCTCTTAGTGATGACATATCCTTTGTATGTCCACTGAAGTCCTTGGAAATGTTTGTGTTGCACCCATCTGATCGCGGCTGCATCTCTCTCATTTCATGAGTGCAGCCGAACACACATTCGAAATGGCTTTGGACACAAATTGGATTAATGTTTGCAAGACATCTCCTAAAGTGTTTCCACCTGTAATGTTGTTTGCAGATGCACTAAATGAGATGTCTCAGCGGGAGCGAGCGTCTCTGTATGCAGAGCTAACAGAGGGAGGCCTGCACCGCGCTGCACTGTGACCCTCCTGATGCAGCGTCTACATTCTGGCTCCAGTTTCAACGGGATGTAGCATTCAAGGTAAGAGACAACATGGGAAATGTGATTACATAGTTGCCTAATGCAAGGGAATCGCATTTGGTTTGTGTGTGACGTTTGATTGTGCCTTTCTCCGCTGGCATATTTAAGGAGAAAAAAAACACAATGCAGATGTGGACAAGGGGGGGAGCAGTTGCTGTTACTACCCAATCTAAGGAAGTGTTTTCCTTTGAATGCACCATGATTCATGCATTGTAAGATGTGGAGAGAAAGACCTATTCAAAATAAATCTTCTGTGGATTTAAATTTGGCCGTCATACTAAAAATAAAATGAAAAACTGGCCTCAGACAGTGTAGACTGTATTCGCATTGCAGGATTATGTTGCAAGATGTCTATAGAAGGAAAAGACTTTCCTAAACAAGATGAATGAGTGGTATCGAGCTCCAGCAAGACAAATGAGGGCTGAAGTGTCGCAAGTGTTTTATGACACTCCCCGGGGTCCTTATCTCCCATAACCTCTGACCCCTCGACCTTTTAAACCACAAGGGTGATTACAAGTGGCCGGCCAATGGAGTAACTGCTATACTATGGCCATTAGAAGACTTTGGCGCTCAGCCTCACCCTGTTATACAGCTGCTAATTACTTTATGCAGAGTTGTAGTGTTTATTTCAGGCTGAAAATGTAAAATATGAAGACGAGCTCATGTTTGTGATGTGCAGCAGAACTTTAGCAGATTAAAAAAGGCAAACTGGCCCAATATGCACAATCCACTGCTTCCAATTTTTCAAAATAACAAGCCATGGTTTCTTATATCAGAAATGAGGCATTTGCAGACAAGTTAGCATGTGCAGCGTACTCCCAGCTGCCGTCTTAACCGGTCAGCAGAGTGATGAGCAGAGGTCTCGTTCACCGCCACGTATGTCATGTTGCAGACCATGATGCCTGCTCCCCATGAGACGCATAACAGTGCGACAGTGGCATCCCTCACTGCTGGCTCTGACAGCAGCAGCAGCTGCACTGACTGCTAAAACCCTGGTGCACCTAGCATTTTATTAAATGCCAGCAAGGTGAAAGAGCAGCTCAGCCATAGTAGGGCAGCTACTGGGTTAAACTTGCAAAGAAATACAAGCTGTAACAGTACAGCTGTGGATGTTTTCTAACAGGATGAGTTTTAGGGGAGAGCAGGTTATCGATGTCCACGTGGATGCGAGTGTAACCGGCTACTGGAGACATACTGTATATCATTTTGTTCAACATTGCAGCCCGAGATTAGTGAGGGGTCCCAGGGGTCTCACTCGTCACTCCATTTCCTAAATTGACAGCTGGAGAAACTCTATTCCCCCGGACGTGATAAACGACACTGGGCGTTGAAGGAGTGCGTCGCAGAAGAGAGAAAGGATTGATAAATGAGGGAGGTTGGAAGGAATCAGGGCAGATGAAAGTTGTTGGGCAGTGAGAAATGACTGACAGCTCATTATAAAAATCCAAGGAGGGAACCGAACTTGTTCAGCCACTCCTTTTTTCTCCGTGTTTTCTTGTCTTTCTCCAATCTAAAATACACAGAATGTCCGTTATTATGAGGGCTTTCACTTATCAGAGAATGTTCTTTTTGGCTTATGGGAGTGAGGAGGAGGAATAACAGCAATTCCAGTGACAGGATAACAAAAGAAAATGAGGTCCGCCAATTAAAGCGTAACATGAAATTCTTGAGAACTAAACGGTCTGTTTATCATATGTATAGCTTCAAAAAAAATCATTTTGTCTGAATAAAATGCAAACAAATTAGCAGTGTTTTAAACTTGTTGATGGAAATGTTTGAGGACTGGCTGCTTGTTCTGTTTTATCTGTAACAGTACTTTGTTCATTTCTCCAGTTATTCCAAACTCACCATGTTAAGCTAGTGAAGGTTTTCATCTCCTGTATGTCGAATGTTGTTCCAGCTCTGCTTTTGATGTGTGCTGGACAGAGTTTACAGTTTTGGCATGAACCCTACCTTCATTTTTTGCATTGTTCATGCAGTATAACCCCTTGTCATTTACATTTATGTCATATACAAAGCTATAAGTCACCCATGAGGACATTAGAAAGCTCAAAGAAACCCTTGAGAGTGCCGGTTGCCAGTGCTTTATTAGGTATTTTCCCTCAGTACTCTTACTAGCTTCTTGCAACCTCACTCAATTTAGTTGTTTTAGCCCCCTATGGCCGTGTTGCTGATTTTGAATAAGTGCTCAGGGCAAGAGGGGTCAGCTGCAATTTCAGCTGTAGCTAAACTGGTCTTTTCTAATGTGAGATCTGAGGTGACTTTGACTTTTGATTAATGACAGTTCTCCAAAGGACATCTCACCAGGAAAAACTTTCCACAGCATGAAAATCACTTCCAGTAAAAAGAAGAAAACATCTATATCTTTATGCATACACAATCCAGCAGCGACTGACTGCATTCAATGTGAAATAATACCCAGGTGCCGGTACAGGAGGCAAACAGTGAAAGTGTTTGTTATTAAAATATTTGTACTTTTTGGGCCCCAAAGGCCCACTATGCTTTTTCTCACTTATGCATATTTCCATTATAGTGACATCAAGCAAACAGAGAAATGCTGCTGCCGCCTCTCTCCTGTTCTCTCCCGAGTGCTTCTCTCACAGGCTGTGAAAACAGCAGCCCCAGGGAATATTCGTATCCCATGAGCCCTTGGGGCAGAAGGCCCGAGGACACGCTGTGGGGATGTATTGAGGGGTGTTGTGGGAAAAAAGGGGAGCTGAATATCTCAATATGACAACTATAGATAAATGTAAAGCAGATAGCGGTTGAATAAAATTGGTCCATTTGGGATTTTAGCAAAGAGTTTAAGAGATAATGTGAAAAAGCTACTGCAGTATAAATACTTAGACCACAAACAGATGTGCAAGAAGTGGTGTAACTCTTCCTTCTGATCTGAGCAACTGGCAAAGTTATAGCATGACTATTATTATTCCTAACGGTGTGTGAATGAATGGTGAGCACATTCACCACATATTTGAGATTGAGACTTATTATGGCAAAGCATTATTGGTAACTGCAGAGAAAATCCGTTATAGAAGCCTAAATCAGAAATTACTCACTTTCTAATAAAGTATTATATATTCATGACCACTTTTATTAGATACACCTGCTCAACTGATAGCAATATCTAATCACTCAGTCACATGGCAGCACCTTCATTGCATTTTGGCATGTAACCTGTTGAAGTTCAAAGTGAGGATGAGAATGGGGAAGAAAGGTGATTTAAGAGACATTGAAACTGGACTGGTAGTTGGTGCCGGCTGGGCCAGTCTCAGTATTTCATAAACTGCTAATCTACTGGGATTGGGATGACACAGGCATCTCTAGGAGTGACAGAGAATGGTCAGATAAAGAGAAAATACCACAGCAACGGTTCTCTGGGTGAAGGTGCCTTTTTAGAATAGAATGCCTTTATTGTCAGATGTACAATGAGAGTGGAGGACCACTCCTGTTCAGTGCTATAAAATAGAATCTCTAAAATAAAGATATACTAAAAAAAATACACAGAAATAAAATAAATGGTTACAAAATATAAACAAAATATATACATTGTGAAAAAGGAATAATAATTTAAGTATATACATATGACAGATGGTGAGTAATTGTACTAGGTGAAGGAGTATTGCACTCGTGGATAAATATTGGATATTGCACATTACAGAGGTGATATTGTCCAGTCTGACTAATATTGCCCAGTTAGTGTGTGCTTGTCTGAGTCCAGGGTTGTTATGACTTTAGCAAAGAAACGTCTTGAGTCTGTTTGTTCTGGTTTTGATGCACCTGTAGCACCTGCCAGAGGGCACAAGTCAAACAGGTCAAAGCCAGGGTGTGAGCTGTCCTTGGTGATGATCTCGGCTCTGCTGAGGCAGCGTGAGGTGTAGATGTCCATCAGGGAGGGGAGAGGGCAGCCAATGATCCGTTTTCCTCTCTTGACTACCCTCTGAAGCCTCTCTCTGTCTGCCTGAGTGCAGCTGCTGTACAATACTGTGATACAGTACGTCAGCAGGCTCTCAATGGATGAGCGGTAGAAGGTCAGCAACAGGTTTGAGTCCAAGTTGTTCTTCCTGAGGAAGTGAAGTCACTGCTGAGCTTTCTTGATAACAGCTTTGATGTTATCTGACCAAGAAAGATCAGCAGAGATGAGGACACCTATGGTTACATTCGAACCCCT
>VOQJ01035164.1:0-14219 GCA_015052665.1 Apistogramma diplotaenia | reverse complement strand
ATTAGCACAATTAGCGTTGGGATTCAGACCTTGTTAGGTTTCAACCGGCGCTCAGGTGGAAAGATCACATCAGGTAATCAGCCATGATAATCAACCAGGATCCCGTGTGTGTGTGTGTGTGTGTGTGTGTGTGTGTGTGTGTGTGTGTTCAGTGGAGTGGAGGGTCAGCTTAGTGACGTGGCAAATGGGTCTTTAAGCAAATGAGAAAGCAAGAAAACAAAGTGGGAAGCCCTTTTCTCCTTCCTGTCTGCCCGGTGTGCTTCCCTTTTATTCTTTCAGTTCGGTGTGTATTGATGGAGAACGGCATTTTAATGAGTTTTTATGAAACTCTCCTGGTGCATCCAGAACCTCGGTAATGAGGTACAGATGATGTTTTTGGTTGAGCGGCGGCTCTGCGTCGCTCCGCTTGTCTCGTTACGGAGAAACAAACTAGGACTTAAGTTTATTTGTGCTCACCGGCACTGAGACCAGTAATCTCATGTTAACATGATTAAGGTGATACAGCCAACTACTGCTCACAGCCACACTGATGCACTGAGGTCAGATGTTCAGGTGCGGCAACATTAGCAGGCGTCCATAGTTATATCTTGGCTAAAACTTCCTCTTTGTTACCAGTGTTTCCCCTCCAGTGACTGCTGCAGCCCACGGTCTACCATCACAGATGCATTTTGATCAGTCACGTGCATGCATGCAGTGAACATATAAAAAGAATTGTCTGGTGGGTCAGTACTTAGTAATGAGTAAGTCAAACTGTGGTCTAGAATCTGCTGTAACACTACTTTCACTAACCTGAGTTATACTGTTCAGGAATTAAACAGAGTGCTGACACTGGTATTGGTGCGGGTATTTAACACTGAGGGACTAAAGGCTGCAGCTACCACTTCATTTCACTCATCAGTTAACAAACTAATCACGTTATGAATTATGTAGTAATCAGTAAAACGAGTCAATAATGAAATAAATGAGAGTTTCAGGACAGTGAACATCTCGTCTGCAGGTTGTGTGGTTACCCTCCGTTCTACGATGAAAACGACTCCAAGCTCTTCGAGCAGATCCTGAAAGCTGACTATGAGTTTGATGCACCGTACTGGGACGACATATCAGACTCGGGTGAGGCTTTCCCACCCTCCTCCTCCTCCTTCTTCCTCAACCATCTGTCCTTCCACCTTCTCTGTCCACCATGTGGCACATATGGCCCACATACCTCCTCTCCGTCATGGTCACTGATCTAATCTGCATGGAATGAAAATGTGCAGGAGAAAGTGCACGCTATGCGTGGTTTCATCCGTTACCAACACAGTTACTTGGCAGTGAAACGAGTGTTGTGTTGGGTGCAAATCCATTTCAGACTCACGCCTATTGTGTCAGTGGTGATAAAATAGCATTTATGGGCTGTCAAGTAAAGCCTCATGTTTTCTGAAGTGTTGATGGAGGAAGTGATTTTCTGAGAAGCCTGGAGACCTAAAATAAACTCATAACTGCAAAGTCAAATGGAGACCATCATTCATGTATTATAGGGATGGAAGCAATCCACAGGGCACATGTTGATAGGACAGAATCATTGGAACCCAGCAGATTTTTATACTTAATATTTTATATAGAAAGTGCTTCTCTTCATTTATTATCAAGATAGACTGTAGTCACTGTGTCCTTACACTGACTGCACATTTGTACTAATCATCTTCTTTAACTGTAGTAACATTTCGAGTGGCTTCATATTCCAGCAGTGTTCTCTGCTTGGCATCAGACACAATGAGCATGCATTACTAGTAATTTAGTAATTTGGATGATATGCTCAGTCCCTGTTTTCAGCAGAACCCAAATATTTTTGGTCCTCCGTGCAGTTTGAAATGACCTTCTCCTTCACAAAATGCTTTCTGTGTGGATGAGTCAAAAACACTTCTGTAAGTTTGGTGTTTGTGTGTCGCAGCATTTCATAGAATTATTATTTTTTTCTCCCAGCCAAGGATTTCATCAGCAGACTGATGGAAAAAGATCCATCCAAGCGCTTCACTTGTGAACAGGCGCTCAGACACCCCTGGTGAGAGCACACACACATCACACACACGCACACTATCCAGCGTCACAAACATCCATCAGATCGATACCGACACTGGTGTACAGTCAGAAGTATTAACTGAGAAATTGTGCTTTTGTGTGTGTATTTATATACATATACATCAGGATCGCTGGGGATACGGCTCTCTGCAAGAACATCCATGAGTCAGTCAGCCGGCAGATCAGAAAGAACTTTGCCAAGAGCAAATGGAGGGTAAATTTTGTTTACAGCAGTTTATTCTCTGTGCTTTAACAGACTATATTAGCCTATTACAGCTGCTCAGACAACTGTTTTCAGAAGGTGAATCACTCAGCAGTAAAAACCTGGCTTGTCTTATGGGTAAGATCTGCCTCTCAGCAGCTACTTTACCCCTAAAGAATTTCAGACCTTAAACAGTTTCCACTTTCCACAAATGACAGTTATTTCCTGACGATATAATACTCTAATTAAACATAGCTTCTGGGTCTGAAGGGTAAAGCCTTCCTAATGCCCAGAAGGAGTGACTCTGGCGGCCAAAAAAAGATTTTTAGATGTACTGAAGAATATAGTAAATCTATGCTTAGTTAGAGTATACGGGCTCAGGCATTAGTGTGAAATCTGTTTAAATACAGCTTGTCATTTTTGTAAATAATGGTCCACATTTGTGTACAAAATGATGATAAAGCAGGGTTTATGGACCTATGTTGTTTGCTTGCCTCACACTGGATTGCGATTGATTGTTTCCTTTCATTTCCATGCTCTTTACAGCAAGCGTTCAACGCCACTGCCGTGGTTCGGCACATGAGGCGACTGCAGCTTGGCAGCAGTATGGGGAGCAGCATCGATGCTTCCAACCCGCCGGCTAGGCCGAGTCAGACGCAGAAGCCAGCCCAGAGCCAGAGCCAGGCAGGCCAGAACCAGCCTGCTCAGAGCCAAAACACTGGCCAGACGGCGTCGAGCCAGAGCGCCGGCGCTGCAGCCAGCAAAATCGCTTCCATAGATAACAACATAGCAGCTCCCCGCAAGGAATGTGAGTATGAATCAGTGGCATCAGAAAGTTAAGAGAACATATGTGAGTCCTACATAAGAGATTGTAGTAACAGTGATGGATATCGTCACTTCTTTACCAAACAACTGAAACTAATGTTATCTTTAGTGATCCGGATCTTAAACTGAGCCCTTACAGAGTTCACAAGAATTGTCAACAACCTTTTACTGCTGTGACGACATTACATACATAAGAACCTGTCATGATCCAGGGTCCTTTGACTCACTGTGACTTTACTTGACTTTGTTTTTCCCTTCTATGCTTCTTGTTTTGTTCTCTGGGTTTTCCATGTTGTTTGTAGCTCATCATGTGTGGTTTAGACATGTTTGGATTTCCATGTCTTGTCCTGTCAGCGTTCCTGTGTCTCTTCCTCACGTCTTTGTCTTTGTCTTTGTCTTTGTGCTTAGTCTTGTGTTTTGCTTCTCTTCCCTGATTGCTGTGTTTAGGTGTCTGTTTGGGTCATGATTAGGTTCCCTCTGTGTGCCAGTCTCCCCATGTGTTCAGTCTGTGTGAACCATGTTTGGTTACTTCCTGTTTGATTTTGGCGGTCCTTGTCCTGTGCAGTTAGTGGTTAGTTTTGCTTCCCCCTGTCTCGTCTCTAATCTTGTTCAGCTTTGCTCCTCACCTGTGGCCTCTTCCCTGATTGTCCCTCTGTGTTGTCTGCGTTTTCCTTTGTTCCTCGTCATGTCGTCATTTCTTTGTGTTAAATTTCAAATTAAGCTCCTCACCTTGTGTCCTACATTGGGATCCTCCGCCTTGCTGGCCACAGCATAATCTGTAACAATACTCTGTGCAGTCCTGTGAAAAACTAAGTACACCGCATGATTCAAGAGTTTGTAGCACTCTTTTGCTGCTAAGGGTGTTACGTTTTCTTTATGACCATCAGCCTGTCGCTTTGGTTGTGGAGGAATTTAGGCCCTCTCGTCTTTCCAGCTTTGCTTCAGTTCATCGAGGCTCGCGTTTATTGTTTCTCTCTTAACATCCTGTGATTTCATTCAAGTTGAGGTCTGGACATTGACAGAGTCATTGCAACATTTAGATTCTTTTCTTTTGTAGATTTGCTGCTGTGCTCGAGGTCATTGTCCCGCTGCATGACCCCATTTTGCCCAGACAGACGGCCTCACATTTCACTCTGGAACACAGTCAGTGTGTTTGTGCTAATATGCTGTGTTTGGTTTTCACCAAGCGTGTCGCTGTGCGTTATGTCCAAACATCTCCATCCGAAGGACGCTGCTCCAGAAGTCTCGTGTTTCGTTCAAAAGCAGCTTTGCAAACCTCAGCTGTGCTGTTGTGTTGTTTCCAAACAAGACATACTTGTTCAGTCTTTTCGTACTGTCATGAACTTTAACATTTAGCATGCTAACTGAGGCCTGCAGAGCACTGCAGTCTGACATCAGGCTAAATTTGCTTTTGTCTGCTTTTGTAGAGGTGTTCACACTGATGATCAAGTGCATTTGCACTTCTCACCCTCTTAATTTCTTTGGAACTAATAAGCTTGTAAATAGTTTTTCACAGGACTCTATGCAGTCTGGTCTAAAACGCTCTTTTTCACGTGGCTGTTGCTAGCTCAGCTAACTACTAGCTAGCTTTCAGAGCTCCTCTGTTTCCATTTGACACGCTCTTCATCTTATACTTAAATGAACTGACTGCAGTGAGCCTGTTGTTGATCATTCGATCACATGCAAAGTGCCAGGATGACTTCCCGGATGGTTCTGTGTGTATTCTGGCATTTCAAGTCATGCTACAGCATGCTGTAATATTATTCTATAAATTTCCTGACTTACAGTCACTATCAAGAAATGAAAGGCCTGTTGTCTACTTTTTTTCTTTTTTTTTAAATCAAGGGGTATTTCAACATAAGCAGCTGATCCACCTGCTGATTTCTTTCTTTCAGGTGTCACTGGACCAGTCACACCCTGCAGTCTGGCATCTGCAGCCTCTTCTCCCGCCACAGGCACGGAACTGAACCGGCCGCACCCCTCAGCAGTCCCTGCCCCGGTTCTCACAGAAACCAAGTGACGCCAGGTCCCGCGGGGAACCAGCTGGGAGGCCACAGCGCTGTGAAGCAGGGAGACGAGATCGAGGATGACCAGCGAGGAAGAAGATTGCCATCTTCTTTCTCCTTCCCTCTCTTCACTTTACTCCCTCGTTGATACGCCCTCCCCCACGCTGGTACCCCGCCCTGCTCCCGGGAGAGCAGAGGACCCTACCTTCACCCCACCAGATCAAGCCACCATTGTCATACTGCATGCCCACCTGGATGACGTGCAGGAGTCTTCCTGCCACAGCAACAGCACACCCACTGTCTCACGCTGGGGATGTTCATACTGTGATCATTGCCTGATAAATGGGTGTCGACTGCAGATGGTGGTTCATGGTGGAGTTGCTGGTATCATACAGTTAAACTTCCCGATTCAATCTGATCTTTCCTGCATCAATTTACTTAGCTTTTTTTTCCAACTTAGGTTTGACTGTTGGCAAATGGATTGTTTTACTTTTATTGCTGTTGATTTTAAAGGTGCTGTGTGTAATAAACATATCATTGTCAAACTGATATTGCTACTTTGGCATAATTAGCATAAACAAATAAAACAATACCCCAAGATGAGTCACATATAGTTCTTAGGACCTAAAGTAGGACCCCAGTTCCCCTTCATCGCCAGACGTTTGGTCTAAAAAAACATCTCTTCCTGTTGACAGACTTCCCTGCAAAGCTGACCTGGTAACTGTGGAGAAAAGAGGCTGTTGGCCTTCTCAGCAATGCATTTAGTTGTTTGCACAAATTTGACTGATGTGGCAAAATCATGTGACAGTGGTTTATCTGTGTAAAAATGCCACACATAGCACCTTTAAGACATTTCTGTGTCTTTATGTGCTTGGTTGTTTGTTTATGCTTTAAGAAGTGCTTTAAAAGTACCATATGACTGTTGAGATGTGGAAACATGAATAAGCGCTTTATCTATTTTGCACAGAAAGGGTCAGACATGGATTAGCTGCCATTCACACGTTTATCAGACAGAGAGCAGAGATTGTAAACCTTTATAAAAAAACAGTGGATGTCAGAGCATTGTGCAACTTGTTTATTGTCTGAAAGATTCTGATCTGTTTATTTCTTTACTTTATAAGACTTTTGTAACAACTGCCCTTTAAGGGACATGCATACTGGTTATTATGAAACATGGAGTACATTTAGGATAGAATTAGAACTGATAGATAAATATTTACAGTTGAGAAAGTTAGCGACTAAAGATGGATTGGCGTTTGACTTCCCAAGGAGCTTCAGGCAGCGCAGTGTCGTTTCTGGATGGCTAAAAGAGGCCTGGTGGCGTCTTCAGAGTCACAATCCAAGGTGGAGGAGCTGTAGCCTGCCGTTGTTCTTTACTCCTCTAACGAAGCCATGATCTCACCCTCTTATTTTGTCAAGCTGCACCCAGTCCAGAAGTGCTCAGGGAAAACTGCAGCTGCACTGTGCGCTGGCGAACACCAGTTTCCCGGCTTAGTCTTTGTTTTTAGGATTGTCACGGTCCGGGCGTTCCAGGCGGCATCGCAGTTAATGATCCAGGCTTCGGGACATTAAGAGTGTCCTTATTGTAGAGGTGTAGTGGCGCGTGACTTGAGCGTTGGTGACTTATACCTGGGCTACGTATGTATGACCACATATATGTGGGCTCACTGCAGGCAACAGCACAGCATTTATGCTTAATTTTGAAGCTTTTCAAAGTGTTTTCACCTGCAAGCCTGTTTCCAAAAAAGTTGTGAAATGTAAGTAAACTCTGTATTTGACATCAGCAGATGCCAATAGCACTTTTCAAACAAGGTGAGAGTGGGCCATGTTACCCAATGTGTAGCATCACTGCTTATTTTAACCATTTGATGAACCAAGGAGGCAGATTGCTGTATTATTGTTGTTTGGCATAAGATTTCAGCTGTGCCACCATTTTCAGCCACCTCCATCACAGCGTTCAGCAGGCGATACAAGCAAGGGCTTTCTGAAAAAGGCATCTGGCAGCTTGTGTTGCTACAAAACCTGTGTCATTGAGAGTTTATGGTGCCTTCACAGATGTACACTAATGCCCTGAGGTGATATGGATATGATGCACCATATTTGCTGACGATGGTTTTCAGAAGTGTTTCCGAGCCCGTACAGTGAAATTAATTTTTTTTTAAATTACTATGGCAGCAGCTCATTATCAGTGAGGTGCAACTAGCTTTTCTTATGGTGGCCTAATCCTAGCTCATGTTCCCTTTGGTCCATTATTCCCATCATTGTTGCCCTGGAAAATGTGGCAGGGCCAGCGCAGACAGTTTGGAGGCACGAGTCTTTACCGCCATTCCAGAGATTCCCAGATTATAGAAAGGGAGAAAATACAATGAATTCATTGTTTTGCTTTGTATTTGGACATTTTCTGTTGATGTCACCAGTGCAACAGCCAATATGGTGGCCATAAGCTAAGATAGAGAGATCATGCCCATTCAACACTGGTTGCTCCTTTGTTCAGAGTTCTTCTGCAAAGTGTCTGAATCTTTATGTTATTATATGCTACAGGTCAGATTCCTTGAAATTGTACATTTAAAAAAATCTTCGGACCTGCTGGCAGTGAGCTTAATTAAGTCCACCATGTTTTTTAGGCATTAGGTAACTTTTCTGCCGCAGCTCTTTCAAACCTGTTGCTGTCATTATGTAATGAAAACTATGTATTTTAACTAAACACAACATTTCTGTTTCATTTTTTCATGTTTTCTTTATACTCTCTTCAGTTCAATACAGAGGTTAGGACATGGTAAATCAATGTATCGTGTTATTATTTACATTCTGCATCTCCCAGCTTTTTTGGAAACGGGGCTCTAAAAACAAATACATGGATCCATAACTTAGTGTCATATTTTTAACTACTTAACTGACTTTTTTCCTCACATTTAGTGGAGCTCAGACTTCACTCCAATGTGGTTGTTGTGTCATTAGTGGTAATGGCCTTTCCCAGAACGCAGAGCTGTACAGTGCAGGGTGCTCACTTACATATCAGATTGTCATTCGATGCAATTTTACTGATCCCTTTATTGAACTGTAGCCAAAGACTATTGCTTGGTAATGAAGACAATTTGGTTCATTCTGCAGTGCTTGACAAATTAGAAAACTAGAACTACAAACTAAGGGCTTGATTACAGCTGCAAAATAAACTAAAGAGAGAGTTTTTGAGCTTTTATCTCTTTGTAATCTGTTGCCATTTACATTTTTATTGTCTTAAAGTTTGTTGCTAACAAAAAAAAAAGTGAGACCACATCGAGATAAAAGTCAAATTAAGGTAAAAATGACAGTGAGTCAAGACACAGCCAAGCTTTCTGGACCACTTTAGGCTTACTGCTCTGTCCATCTACCTGGCACTAAAGTAGACTAAAACGAACCATTACGAGGTGCTTGTGAATCTAAGTCTATCTCCTGTGCATTCAGCATCTTTGGTCTTTAACATCATCAGTTCTCCAAGAACAATTGCAGCGTGCTCAGATTTTCATCTCTTTGGCCCTGTTCCACAAAGTCACACCAGTGAAAAACAGTGGCTGGAGTCGACATCACCGTCAGCCTCCTCAAAGCGACTCGAGTGCGTTGAGATGGCAATACAATGGCAACAAGAGTCAGTTTGTGACTGAATGAGACAAATTAGCAGTTACATGCACTCCGCTTGCAGTAACAGTGATTAATTGTAATAAACTGACTAAAATTGCTAAATCTGTTGCCATCTTCACACACAGAAATTCACATTAACTACTCAGAGTTCAGCCACAACCTCATAGATTTGAAACACAAATTCAGAAGTTATTCCATAAGTAGTGATGTAGGTGCTCGGCAACCTTGCTTTCACATAGTAATGTAACCAGATTACAACCAATTTGTAACCAGTTGAGACGAGTCTACCACTGGAAAAATGAATGCAGGTGAGTTGTGCTCATTGGCGCACACTGACTCAGACTGATTACAATGTGTTGGCCCATGTTTCTAAATTACACAGCAGTTGTTTGCAGATCATTGTCTGAGTGAATGCAGCCAGTCTGAGCTGGTGTTTGGAGCCAGGTTGCCTGGTGGGCGGTCCGGTCACCTTGCTGTCAACCGTAGCCACCCAGAAGTGAAGGATGTTGCTACACTTAACCTCTGGGTGACTCATTGGTTGCTACGACTAACCGACAGGAGAAAACTTGAAAATGCAGCGACCGGGCAACCACAGATTCATCCTAGTTGCAAGGAGATTACCACCTTATCGTTACTCTAGTGTGACTGAGCCATAATCCCATGAAAAGGCCAAAACCAGCCTTGTGTTTGATGCCTCGTACCTGCTTCACAAAGTTCTTTCTTTAAAGCTCCGAGCCTCTAGTCCTTCCTGCTGTTTCGTTTTGTTTGTCTAAACGTATCTTCTGAATAATGATAACTTAGACATCCACCTGTGTGTGGTAGTGGGATATAATAGTTTAAATACCATTTAAGGGATAGAAAACTTTACGGAAGCCTCTAATCATGCTGCACTCGCCATTTATAAAGGTACGGTCTCCACAGACTGTACTGTGTTTGAAGCACTAGAATCAGCTGTAAAGCTCACATTCTGTAAGGTGACACTGCTGATGGTCTCACTAAGACTAGATACTGGCTGAAAACACTGCTATTACTTTATACATGATGTTGTAGCAACAAAGCCAGTCTTATTAGAGCTGAGTTTGAGGAATAAACAGTGCGTGTCAGATCCGTCAGACAGAAACAAACGTCTCATGTTTGAACTGCTGCACGCACGTTTCTCTGAGATTTCTGAAGGTTTGTATTTGTTATGACGCAGAGGAAACGACTCCAACTCTGACATCAATCCATGTATGTTGAGGGGAGCTTTCAACCATGTAAGGGCTTTATTCCAACGACCACCTTAATCTTATTATTCACTGTAACCACGTCTGTGTGCCCATTGACTGCTATGCATTTTTTTAAAAAGACATTTTTAAGTGTTGTCAATGCTTTTTTTCTGGAAAGCATGATCAGGAAAACATCAGCAGCTTTAGTTACATCTATTTAAGACAATTTCAGTCACCTATTATTATTATATTATTATTAAATTTAAATGAGCCACATTAGGTTGTGCACAGAAGTTAATGAAGTAGGAATATAATTCATTAAATGTGATGTCGTCCACTTCAGTTTGGACCATGTGGGTTTCCGAAAGTGCTGTGAGGCAGGCAGAGGGTTCAAGTTCAAGCTCCTCTGTGGTTTTCTGTTTGCTGAAGGAAGAGAGAGGGAACATAAGTGTAATCCGAATGGGTCTTTCCATGCTGAAGATGCTACTGTAAATAGATTGTGAATACCGACGATCATTTTCAAGGTGATATTTACGAATGTTTTGCTGTTCAAGCATGTCTGAGTGAGTGAGTGTGCGTCAGGGGAAGTTGATTGTATTCTCTATGGAATGTTTAATGTACAAAAAAATATAAAAATGATTTAAAAAGAAGCTAAGAAGTCCCCTTTACTTCCCGGCTGTGACTGCCATCAGTGTTCCACCTTCACTTCAGTGTCAGTCAAACTGAAAAGAGAAGCATCATTTACTGAACTCAGGCTTACGTTTTCTGTTTCGCCATTTTAAAGGAAGAAATCCAAAGCTGTGACCGATTCAGACACACACTGTTGCGGACGTGCGCCCTCCCCACTTCGAACTCACGACCCTTTTTTTATGAAGACGCCGATGAACTGCACCTTCATGGAAAAAAAACACATGCATGTTGAAAAAAGTGCTTCAAGATTTCAACTTTGCCATGAGTGTTTGCATAATCTTATATGCCCTTGTATGATGTTCGTATCTGTATTATGTGAAGACGTACACAGGTTGAGATGACCGGGTCCACAAGAGCCAAGCAGAGTATTGGTTCTAACAGGCAGAAATTATCCCTTGAATTACTTATTATTATTATTTGCTGGATTTATTAGAAGATATTGCCTCCCAAGCTTTTATTACTATGAAAATAGCTTTAATTCTGCTTATTACAGAAATTATACATTGCTGTATGACTGGAAGAAAATACGTTTATATTGGCTTTTCTTTTTAGGTTTTTATTATATGAAGTGGCTCAAGTTGAGAAAATCAGATGCAGGTGATTGTGTGAGTAATAGTTGTACAAGTGAAATGTATTTGCTTGACAAAAAAATCCCTTTATTGATCAAATCCAAATGTTTTCTATAGTCATGATTCACCTAGTTACTTAATACTTACTCATGTAAGACTGTAAAACCCGTGTATACCGTAGACATCCTATAATTTATACCTGAAGCTGGAAAACTGGACATCAAATCACACTTTAGGTGAAATTCTGAACCAGAGTCCTTAAAATTTTTGAGGTCATTATTGAGCTTGTTCAGGAAAACTGAGGTTTTTTGTGAGGTGAATACATTCACATTTATGTACAGTTGTGTTTTGGCATTCAGTTCTTGTCTCTGGCTGAGAAAGTTCGGCTAAAAACTGAATCAAAAGTGCAACTATAAAGAACTTTTACCATTTCATGACTTTAGCTTACCAAATTCATGTTAGCTTGCTCTTGCTATCTGCAAACTTAGCTTAGCTAAGTAGGTAATGTATATTGTATAGCTAAATTCTTACATACTTATCTGTTCTTGTGTCATAAATGCAAAGATTAGGAAGTTTTAAAAATGTGTAGCTGCTGGCTGTGTAGTTATTATGCTAAATTGAAATGTGCAAGGAAGTACAAGTATGTGTTTGAATTGTTACCAGCTGCTTCAGTCGACTGAAAAAGTTCCTAGACTTTGTTAGCATTAGTAAATGTAATGGCTAGCTTTGGCTGGCTAATGATAAGAACTGTCCATCGTCTCCACCCTGAACTCAGCAGCTGAGAGAATCGCTGCCTTTGAGATTGTCTATAGGACTAAAACTCTACACGTGCTGCTCTTTGGGTCCTGGTGTCTCCCTGTTGGTGTCCTTGTCCAGAGCCTGCTAAGTTAGCTGGCTGTATTTACTCTCTGCATGTGACCACAGCAAACTCTCATCCTGTGCACCGTCGTCATGTTGACGATGCCCTCACCCCTCAGAGCGGCCACTGCCTGCCGCACTTTAATGTGGTGTGATGATGATGATTTTGATGATGATGACTTTCTGTTGATGGGGCTTGTATATCAGATGCCTTTGACAATCATGTGCACATATCAGAGTTACCATAACAACACAGGCCAGAGCGACTGATTGTGTTTTGTTTGTCTTTTCTCCTGGAATAAATCCTCAATGATCGTATAATGACTCTTTTCTCTTTTTTTCTGTCTGTTTGTGTGCATACCTGGCAAAATAAGACTGACTTTAGTACTACTCAGTCTCAGAATAATGACTGCATTCCTGCAAACATAAACACGTGTGTCTGTGTGTTTTCTCTCAGCATTTCAACATTTACATACTCCAGAATCCATTAATCTGGAAATAGAGCAGACACCAGACACTCTTTACTACAGTTTGACCACATTCAGTCTAATGTGCTGCACAGCAGATGGTTAGCAGACAGAGGACTGATGTTACAAACGCCAAAGGCACACCTCACTTTTACTGGTACATGCTTGAATTATTATTAGGTTTAAAGAGCAAAAAACACTTTCTACAGATGTAACTGCCCTGCATAAAAGTACATGGTATAGTTGAACATGTTTCCTTTTGGTTTGAACTTCAGTATCACCAAAAAAGAACCAAAAAACATAAAAGAAATAAAAGAGAGCATTACATTTTTGTATTATTGATGGTTTTCAGCGACAGGAATTTGTAAGCTTCTGCCCAGGTCATTTTTAGACAATACTGACTAGATGTTGGCTAAAATAAAATCTAAAATCTGAGGTAACTTAATAACTACAGGATTGGTTGTTTTGGGCTTTTGTACAGACATTTATAGTCACCCATCTATGACGCCTTCTCATTTTGGGGATCTTCTGACTTCCTGTAGTGCAATCGTCATTTGTGACGCTGTGTGAAATGTCTTAAAAACTGTCGGACTTTGGTGATCATGTCCAGTTTCACTTTTTCAGCACTTACTTGGTCAAATTAATGGTTAGTATATCTTCTACCACTTGTATCTGGATAATTGTATTTTATTGTTTAGTTTTATTGTGTTTGTTTTTCCTACTTAACTAAGATCCAGCGGCACGGTGGTGTGGTGGTTAGCACTGCTACCTCACAGAGAATGACATCTGGCAGGTATGGGTTCGAGTCCACCTTCCCTCTGTGTGGAGTTTGCATGTTCTCCCCATGTCTGCGTGGGTTTCCTTCGGGTACTCCGGTTTCCTACCACAGTCCAAAGACATGCACTTACTGGGGTTAGGTTAATTGGTCACTCTAAATTGCCCATAGGTGTGAGTGTGAATGGTTGTCTGTCTCTCTGTGTTGGCCCTGCGACAGGTTGGTGACCTGTACAGGGTGTACCCTGCCTCTTGCCCCCTGACAGCTGGGATAGGCTCCAGTCCCCCCGCGACCCCAAACGGGTTGAGCGGAAGAGAATGGAGAACTAGGATCCAAAGATCCTGTGGTTCCAAAGGTTCTGTGTTTCCAGAGTCTGGTCAAATGAGCTTAAGGATCTGCAACCCCAGAGTCCTAGATTTCCAGGGTCCCTTCCCAAGATGTACTGTATGTTCCTAAGGTCCTGTCCAAAGCTCCTTTGTTTTTGGAGTCATATCTTCCTAGGGTACTATTCTAAAGTCCCAATTTTTGTGTTTCCAGAGCATGACGTACAGTGGATTCTCTTGGCAGTGAACCCGAGGAAAGGAGTACCTGGCAAGGTGATCGGAGTATGTCCCTACCAGCTCACCCTGATTTTCACCATGATTTTCAATCTCTTCCTGGCCCACACAGTCACACCCCCCCCCCCTTCACACACACACACACACATCTAAAAACAGCCACAATCATCTTCATCTTCAAACCTGCTACTGACCTTCTACCGCTCATCCATCGAGAGCCTGCTGACGTACTGTATCACAGTATGGTACGGCAGCTGCACTCAGGCAGACAGAGAGGCTTCAGAGGGTAGTCAAGACAGCACAGAGGATCGTTGGCTGCCCTCTCCCCTCCCTGATGGACATCTACACCTCCCGCTGCCTCAGCAGAGCCAAGAACATCATCAAGGACA
>VOQJ01035162.1:5767-45504 GCA_015052665.1 Apistogramma diplotaenia | reverse complement strand
AAATAGTTAGCCTTGGAGGACTTGCAAATATTAAAAATTATGAAAATGCCACCTGTGTCTTCAATCAGAGGCTCTGGGGACTCACTAAAAAATTTTGTTCTAAATGTCTCATATGATACAAAGCATTCAAGTTTTTGAGCAGCACGGGGGCCAGAGGCCATGACAGACAAAGTAAATTTCCTCTGCACTTTGTGTGTACCTTGTAAAAGCATAAGCTACATAGGGATAGAGAGTTATGAGATATATATATATATATATATATATTTTTTTATTTATATAAAATACTCATGTTGGTGAAGACTAGACTACTTAAATACACATGTTTTTTGCAGAACCTGACAAGTTTGATTATTTTTATTCCTGGTTGACAAAGAATGAGATGTGACATAGCATGAGATAAACATACACATATGCAGCATCTACATGTGCAACATAAACATATGCAACATAGACATGTGCAAAATAGACATGCGCAACATAGACATATGCAGCATCTACATGTGCAACATAGACATGTGCAGCATAGACATGTGCAACAAAGACATATGCAACATAGACATATACAGCATCTGTAACATCTACATGTGCAGCAAACACATATGCAACAAGTATGACCACCACAGACATCAACCAAAGACACATAGCAACAACAGATATGCAGCAACATCTACACATATTACTTCTACTTATTTTTGACACAAAGGGAACCCCATAATAATGAGGTTCACTGCAAAATCTAAAGTAAAATTTGGGCTAGATTGACAATGATCAGATTGTGGTGGCAATGAGAGAGGATTTCCGATTCAATTTGTTATCTTGGCTGTTGGTTATTCGGGTTCAATGAGCTGCATGCAACTATTTAATCAAAGGTTTATAACAAGCCTAAGTGTGCCAAACAAACAAACAAACCAAAAAAAATTAAACTAAAAACAGTATACTAAGTATAGTATTGAAGTATTGGATAAATAAACTATTGTGAATAATTATTGAGAGTAAAATATACTTGAAATATAATACTAAAAAAAAAAAGGGAACACTTAAGTTATACATTGGATGTGATCTCACAAGAACAATAACCGCCACTTAGAATCAGTCATAAATTATTGTGTTTGCATGTTCCCTCGTCATCAAAACGTTTACTCTGTTAGTTTAGTAAGCAGGAGGTGCCAGTTTCTGTTTTTTAGACGCTGAAGCGTTAATCACTGCATTTTAGGTTAAACTTATTCTAATATCAGTCTAACTTACAATACACGAAATGAAATGCGTGGCTGCAAAATGTCGAAATTCATAAAGTCCTCTTACCGGGTTCAGCTCGGACGGTACGCGTCTCCAAGAGTTCATCTACAGCAATTGCGCAAAACCCGCTGCTTCTCAGCACACCAGTACCGCCCCACTTCGTGCCCAATGCCTGGCGTGCTGTTGCCTAACTGAGGGTCGAGGTTCCCCAAAGGGCCATGAAAATCTTTCTTTCATGTCCTAAAACCGTGTACATAATTTCACTTTTATGCAGCCTACACGATATTTAAACTTTTTTTTTAAATAACTCCCTAAAAAACGGAGTCGGTTTCACTTTCTTCGCTTTCTTTGTTGGTTACTGCAAAATCATCACCAGAATCTGCATCTGCACAGTAATATTACCTTTCTTCACTTCTTATTTCTTGTCTCCTTGGAATACAGTTGCGGTGCGTAAAGCTGAGTCATGCGCTTCTGCCTTGCACTAACAATAACTATAAAAACAATTAAGATGTGAAGGATGGGTTAGAAGATAAGTGCTGCAGGATGTCACAAAGCAATTTTATCTGTGGTTAAGAATATCTCCCCAGCTATTTTTTATGGTCTAATCAGCCTACAATTACACATGCAGCTAGTGTTTAAAAGAGGATTATCCACACATTCAACAGGAGAATAATTACACTGTAACAAATGTCATACACTAACCTAACAGCAGCTTTAATCTAGCAAAAACAAAACCAGTAAAATGACATTTTCAGTGGATACTACAATTCCACAGTGGAACATATTCATGGACTTAAACACTGGGATGTTTCGGTAATGTTTTCCTCATGTGTAAATCCACGTAGCAGAACAAATAACAAGGTTTAGTCATTATTTCACAAGAAAAACACTTCATCACAATTACAGTCTTGGGTGAGGAAAATGGAACAATCAACAGCTCTCCAGGGACCAGATTTTTGTGTCACAGTTCCTTTTGTGAGCTACATTTACGAGGCAGAGGCAAACAAAGCTGTTGTATTCGAGGAGAGGGGCTGGCAGAGCAAGCTGCCCGGCTGATCACGTATGGGTGATATCCGTCATATAGAAGCTTCCTCTCTTTAGGACTGGACAGATCAATAAGTCTTTGGCTGGCTACGCAGCTTTTTGCTGCTCTGGAAACAGGCCAGCACACTGAACGATCTCCTTTGAACTTAGGGTGGTCGCTCTTTGGAGCTATAGGAAGACAAACGTAATTGTGTAATGCAGCAGGCAAAAACAATGCAAGGTTTAAAAAGTGGAACAAAAGAAAGCAGGTGAACTTTGCATAGTGAAAAACATGCTTACTGGCAAGTAGCTCTGTGAGTGCAGATGTTTTAGAAGGAAGTGGGATTACTTTTACAAATTCAGATTTGTGTATGGATTCCTCCAGAACCTGCTTTCGCTTTGGCTGCGCAAGCTGACAAATCCTTGAAGTGGCACCTGACATTTGGGTGCCTCTGCTCACCTGGAATCAAATATGCAAATAAGGCACTTAAACACAGAAGAACAGTGTGAGTTCGGTATTTATCATATTGTTCATATGAAACATGGATTTATAGTCATGTCATGCAACTTTTATTCACATTGAAACATTACCACACCTGATTAGATAAAAGCTGAATTATTGTGCATGTAACCACATGTCCCTGGGTGATTAAGTTTACTAACTTTGATCATCCCAACTTTTCTTGGAGAGTTCAAAACCAACCACAAATCCCTGGACTCTTTAATGCCTTCAGAAGGCAGAACCAGTGAAAACAGAGATGGCTCTGTTGAAAGTTGTAAAAATACTTCTGCACAACAACAACAACAAACCCCCAGCATACTTTTACATTTTTGTCAAGCTCTCTAAACACAAGACACTGACCCAACTGACACAGTAAACTGTGGAGGTTAAAAGAGTTTGTGGCAGACAAGGGGAAACTGCTAGTTAGCTCATGATCTACTTTCCTACATGTTCACCATTTTCTCAGGAAATAAAGTGTTACTCACAGGCACCAACAATGGGCGGTCCGGCTGCCAACCAGCTGCAGGGGCCCGAGGTTGAGCGAGACGACACAACCGTCTGGATGGTACGGCCCTGAGAGCCCACTCACTGACCTCCTGCATGGGAGAAACACTAAGGAAGGGAATAAAGATGGAGAGAGCTATAAAAATCTTACAGGTAGTTTTCTTTCCCTGAATGCATCTCATGCTTTATATGACATGTTTTATAGGGGTCAAAAATTCCAATAATTAGGTGAATCTTCTCTTGATTTCAGGGGTATGGCCTTTCAAGTGTGTTGCTTTTAGTGTTTCAAGTGTGTTGCCTGCACTTTACTCCCTTGGATGTAATTCATTTGGGAGTTGCCATGGCAAAAGCTCTCTCCCCGAGCCTCCGCTTTGTCCTTGGCACATCCAGGAGCAGTTGCTCAGCTGATCCGAGCAACTGGGAAGGGAAGTGAAAGAGTGGCAGCTCAGAGAGGTAGGCTGGTGCAAGTCCCTTAAAATGAACTCTGAAATGGACAGGCAGCCAGTGCTGTGACGATAAAACACGAGTAATATGCTCTCTCTTTCGTTTTTTTTTTTGTTCTGGACTGGTTAACGTCAACATACAAAGAATTACAGTTACGATTAAAGTTGCTGCTTTAAAGTGATGTTTTGACTCAAAGCTTTTTATCTTCGCCAGTTCTCTCAGCTGAAAGAAGCCGGATTTCACTGCTGCTCTGATCTGACTGTCCAATCTAAATCACCCTGAAACCCAGGTTTGTGTGTTTGTAGGTTTTACACACTGTGCTAGAGGGCTCGTGTCTGCAGGAGAAGACACAACAGTGATATCAGAACCAGGAACAATCACCTCTGTCTTATTTTTATTAAAATTGAGAAAGTTTAGACTCATCCAAGCTTTTAATTTCTCAAGACACTTTTTAAAAAAGTGATCAAAGAAAATTTTGTAAAACAAAACAAACAAAAAAAGAACAGAGACAAGTTTCTTACCTTGTTTTACTGGTATGTTGTTAATAATATTAGTACAATATAAGAAAACTGATGGGGACAGCATGAAAAAGTTGTGTGAAATTCTAACATTAACTTATAAAACAGGACAAAAACCTATTAAAAATGCCCCCAAAATTGGTCACACATGTATTATAAGTTTTGTATATTTACGTGATTTGAGTGCACAACTTTTTAGTTATACACAAGTCCAACCAGCGAGGGGTCAACTCTGTTGAAAACAAATTTAAAAAAAAATGCATAGTGTCACCAAAATGCAGCACAGATCAGGTTTGTCAAGAGAAGGAAACATGAAAAGACTTGGACACAAACCAATTTTAGTGGTTAATCCGCTCCTTTGTGGCGGCAGTTTATCCAGCCAGTAAACAGACCGACTGGAAAACAGAAAAGAGACTTTTTTTTTTAAAGAGAAAATGGAATCACAAAGACAGAGAGTAGGTGGTTAAGAGTGTCATTCACACCTACCGATCTGGATATCTGAGTTGGTTGGGTTTGGGTTGCGCTAACTGCTGTATCCGAGTTGCCATGGAAACACTTCACGCAAATGAGCTGTTGGAATGATGCTGTTGTTACAACGGAGATCTCCTCAACTACAACCACAGACCGAACTCTTTAATACAATGTAATTTCAGTTTCCTCACCCAGGCTGCTAGTAAGCCTAAAGTGCCTAAAGATACAATTTAAAACGGTTTCTTTGCTAAGTTGTCTGTAATGTGTAACCACAACAGTGGCTCCGCCCTTGAGTTAGGTGCCTTTTTTCTACTTGATTGAATCACAGCTCAGTGTTACGTGGTTTCAAATAAAAAACAGTCCTCTAAAAAGGGTCGTGTACAAGGATTTGTCTGAAAATTAGACGAAAATCAACCAATGTCCAAAACAAACTTTAAAGACTTTCACCAAAGCGGATCACCTGCCTCCATCTCAGCCTATCTCTAGCATCCTCCATTATATCCATGAACCTTCTCTGTGGTCTTCCTGTTTTCCTTCTGCCTGGCAGCTCCACAAGAAACATCCTTTGTTCAGGACATTCACTGTCTCTCCTCTGCACATGTCAAAACCATCAGCCTTGCATCTCTAACTTATAACAATACATTTTCAGCTCTCGTAAAGCCACACTTGTTTTACCTGTCCTGCACCTGTTGTCGCAGCTTTCTGTTTTGACACCAATACCTGCTGGTTGCTGTAGTAACAGGTTACAGTACACCTGCATGTCGTGAATGGGCAAAGAGAGGTGGTCTCCCTCCTACTGCTCACATACATTTCTCATTGTCCTCAACAGTGAGCGACATAACCAATGTGAAATGTCCAACATCTACACTTAAAATGCTAAAAAAAAATGTATACAGGTTTATACAGTCAATTAATGTATGGTGCTTCTACACCCTTTGAAGAAACAAGGTGAGCTGTTAAGAGGAGGTTTTTCAATTTTAAACTACCTCTCATACTCTAACTCCCAAAATAAAAAAGCTATATAACCTTGAGGTCGTTATTCATGTGTCAGTCCTTTTCCATGATCTGGAAGAAGACCTAATCTGTTACCCCCAGATGAGAGGAAATTGGTTAGGAAGATCAGGAACAACCCAGGACATTCCAAGTCTCGAGCCTGCCATGATCGGGAAACTGCTGGAACACCAGCATCGCTGTCCACGGTGAAGTGAGTTTTACATCCCTGACACCTTCAAGCTGGACTGAAATTTGCAGCTGCCCATACTGACAAGCAAAATGCCTCGTGGAGAAAAGTTTCATGGTCAGACGAGACAAAAATGTAGTTATTCGGCCACAGTGACAAGAGGTATATTTAGAACAGTAAAGGTGAGGCATTCAAACTTAATACTGTACCAGCTGTGAACCTTGGTGGTGGTAGCATGATGCTCTGGGGCTGTTTTGCTGCCTGTGGAACTGGTACACTGCACAAAGTGAATAGAATGATGAAGGAAGAGAACTACCTCAAAATTCTTTACCTCAAATCAACAGCTAGATAGTTGAAAGTTTGACAACTGGGAGTTCCAACAGGACAGTGACAGGACAGTACTGAACCTGAGAAAAATCCAAAACAAATTAAACACTTGTGCATGCAATTCTTGTTTTTTAAAAGTCATTAAAGATGCATCCTGTACAATCACGGCAACCTGGAAAAAGAACTGTTAAAAGAAATAATTTAAATGAACATATTCTCGCCCATGATGACCTCAGCTGGATATTGAAGCAGCACCTTGAACTTCTCATTAATTAAATTCCACATTTTAATTGACCTTTCCTCACCTGGAGTCCGTATGAAGCTAATATGAAACATTAACAGACAGCAAAACAAAAAAACGCAGAGACAAACTGAAAACACAACCTTTATTTTCAACAAGCATTTAAACTCTTATAAAACAGCACAGTAAATAAACTACCAAAGCTTCTTTGATAATCATGTCCACAAAGCCACAAGCTTTCAGTATAATATTGTACTTATTACTCTCTAAACTACTATTGCAGGAGCCTGTCATTGTGTGACAATACTGACACTGTATTGTCACTTTGTGTTGTTCACACAATAACAGGAAGAACACTCCTAGAGCACTCCGGGGCAAACGGCTACAGCATGAAGTAACATTCACAGGCCTCTGAAACACAGAGAGAGAGAAAACCCCAGAGCCTGGCCATGGTCTGGTGTTGGAATACGTAGTGTTTGGTTCATTATTGTAACTAACACTTAAAAAATATAACAACAAGGCTGTTTACAGTGACAGCACTCTTTCAACTGCATTTTCAAACTTCTATACCTAGTTTCAATCCTCACACCAAACCGCCAATCACTTGACTTTGATAGAGAGAGAAAAAAATAACAAACCTCGATTATTGGCACAAGCTAAGGCCACTCTGACCCCACCAATAATATTCTTTAAGTCTGTGTCGCATCTGACAGCAATAAAGACAAAACTCCATGCAAGATTACATAAATTCTGCCATCTCAAAACTAGATCTAGTCTTTTCCCTCTGTGACATGGAAGTACTCAGCTACCAATCTTACCATCAATGATTGCTGAATTTCAAGAGCCCATGGCATTAAAATAGAGGGATTTCAGTGATATACTGTTTCACAAGTTCCTTAAGCACCTTATAAGCTGTCAGTGTAGATGCAGGGATTAAAGATGGCCCCAGACAGTCAAATCTCTTGTAAGCTGTGCAGGTAGAATGGCAGTGTTGTAGCATGTAGGAAACAGGTAGAAATGCGTAAATAATAATATATATATATATATATATATATATATGTGTATATATAAGAATATATTCAGTAGCACCAGGAAAATCAGCATTTGTATGTCACTGTCAGAGGGTCTGCACTGGGACGGGATACAGCAGGGACATGTGCTCAGCTCCTCTGATTGGCAGCTTGTGCGTCGTATAGTAGGCGATGACCTCGGGGATGGTCGAGAACGGAGGGCTGTTCTCTCCAAGCACATAGCAACCGTCTGCAGACTGGGTGAACTTCATATGCATGAAGCCTTTGCAGCTCCTGACATAAAGAGACGGTGCAGATCAGTTTTGGCTTGTCTGACAGGAATGTTAATTAGTGTACCGACAGAGCAAGAATGAACATTTGCGTGTGTACGTGTGTGAGTTACAAAATATTTAAGACCGTATAATTATCAAAACTCCTACCTGGAACTAATGTGTCAAGTTATGTTTTCTACAACAGTCGAAGCGCCACACAGTTTTCGTTGATGGATGTATTGCTGCAGGCTCAGATCAACATACTAATTGCTGCTATTGTTGCTCAGGGTGGGCTGCACACAATCAGCCCATTCAGTTTTGCTTAATTAAAAAGTTTTGACAATAACAACAGAAAACAAAAACAACAAGGGGAACTGGAGAGTTGTCATTCAACCAGTAGTCAGCATCTGTGCCTATTATTTACGTATGAATTGTTTTCTCAATATTGTTGCGGTGTATTTTTTTCCAAAGGACTTGGCAGTCTTAATCCATCTCACTGTGAATCACTGCTGACTGTTTATAGAATTGAGCCTCTTTAAATGTCAAACTCTGAAGTCAAACATGAAAATAAAAATCCTTTATTTTTATTTCTCAAACTCAAGAGTCACTCCACACTTGACGATGTATATAAAAAGAAACCTGCTGTGTGCTTTGACACATTTTGAACTCATTTACAGATATTCACCTTGAATCTATTTAAGTTTGTGTGGCTATGACATGCATTAAAAACAAAAAACACAAAACGACACAGCATAGCACTGTGATATTTTGGGTAGCGATAGTTTATAAACAGGAAATACCATGAGCAAGAGGGCTCATCTCATGCACAACCATCCTGAGATAACGTTAAATTGGCTCAACCGAAACCCATCAGAGCAAGCTTATGGCTCAGCCACACAAGTAAAAATAGGATACATATGTCATTGCATCTCCAAAAAGAAACCAGTGGCTGCCTGCTGATTGTGTAGAATTTTTTTTGGTTGATGGTGTTGCACAGTTTCAAGATTGCACACGTCTCCTGATAGAAGGAAGCTTTTCTGTCAAGTCGCAGTCTAACTAGGAGCGACTGCGATCACTCTCAGAGCGATTGTAGACTGAAATAACATTGTCACACCATTTTTATCTTTGAGAAGGAAGTGTTATTTTATAACTTTATTGTTAAAGGACGGTAGTAAATGTGAATTTCTGTCTTTGTAAACAGCAACAGACAAAAAAATAAATAACAGAAGTGAGATCATTTCATCTTACTGGGTGAAAACAAATATTTAAAGGAAAAATTTTGTAGTTGAAAAGAGTAATGTTATTGCAATACTCAGCATATCACAAAATGAAATCTGGTGATTCCCACCTCTATGTTTATGATACTAATCATGAACTTTAAAATAGTAAACAAACACAGCACGGGACCGTCAGAGATATTATAACCATGTGACCATGTGATCTTTTTATGTGAAAACAATACTCTCAGATGCTGTGACGTGACCAAAACAGGGCTTTGATAGGATGACAGGATGTTGTTACAGACCATCTTAAACTTCATGAAGCTTGAAACACGCATCAAATCACTGACACAATCAGTTCATATGTAAATGATCGGAAATGCATTCCTTTCTTTCATTTGCAGCTGCATCCTATGTATTATTTTTTTATTACCTGATTTGATCAGTGGTTACACACATGTATGCTCAGTGAAAAACAAAGCAAAACAAAAAACAATGTGTTTTACAAAGGATTTGCATAACACATTTTAGTAAAATATGCAATGCAAATAAATTCCTGTGCTCTTCTGCTCACTGCTTCAAAATAATGCAAATGTGAGAATGGGAGCAATTCCCAGCATGCCTATTATCTTTTCCAACCATCTGCTTCCATGCTGGTTATCAAGCAGATTTTTAAAAAGACACTTGCTGAGAGATAACTGAGGATAGGGGTAGGAAAAAGTGACAATTTATGTGATAGAGTGGGAATAGAGCAACAATACCCAAATGAGGGGAAAAATTGGA
This sequence comes from Apistogramma diplotaenia, assembly GCA_015052665.1. Taxonomy (NCBI): domain Eukaryota; kingdom Metazoa; phylum Chordata; class Actinopteri; order Cichliformes; family Cichlidae; genus Apistogramma; species Apistogramma diplotaenia. The sequence goes on along the minus strand of VOQJ01035162.1, from coordinate 35,773 downwards.
TTGGATAAATTTGGAAAAGGCAGAGTGCAGTGCAGGGGTGTGCACGAGGGAATTCCTCTTTAAGAGACAACAGGAAGGGGATTTAAAAAATTTTTTTAATACACATATGGAAGCAGACAAAGATACACAGGTTTACCTGAGAGATAGAGAAAAGTCATTCCGGCACGTCTGGCTATTCCTCACCAGGTAGGAGCTCTCCTTGCACAGAGTCAGCAGACTCTCTGCCTCTGCACGGCTCAGAGCTCCATGGTACCACCTGTAGGCAAGCAGGAGGACAGCAAAACACAGACTTAAAACGTTTTCACTTTTTCTACCTTCTTGTAAGCGATCAAAGAATGTGTGCATGGACTAAAGTACAAAATGAAAGTGACTAAGGTAATAAAAATGTGCTGAATGTATTTTCTTTCTCATGAAAAAAAAACACAATATGTTTCCATCAATGGTTAGTAGCCAGCAATGAAATAATAAAAAGAAAGCCAAACTGCCAAAGGTCCAAAATAAAACAGCCTAAGCTAATGATAAATGATTAATAATAACTTGACAGTTTTTGGGGAAAACGCCACATCACTTTATGCAAATATCTATTTTAAAACATAAATCTTCCTGCCTGCAGCCAAATGTGTTTGGTTGTGTTTTCCAGATGCAGATGCAATCACCAATGCAAAGCTGCATACAGCACACAGCTTCCAGACATGTGGATCATGACAGTTCTGATTTATTCATACAGTTCAGACGCTGTGCAGATGCTGATCTTTGCAGGTTTACATTTCTTAAAAAACTACTGTTGTGATGAATGTATTCAGTAAAATTAGAGTCATGTTGTGCAAAGTCATGTTGTGCAAGAAAGACTGCTATTAATAGGCACTGCAATAAAAGATGCCAACTTACACTTGCTTCTCCAGCGGCAGTAATGGATCCACTCTCTCTCCCAGGAGAGGAGGTGTGTCACCTACAAGACGGAGTGTAGTTGCCTCTGATGTGGTAGGTGTAGTGCTGGTCTTAGTGAGCCTGGACTGTTCTGTCTGAGCTCGTGAGCGTTCCCTTTCTGCCCCTTCAAACTGAACTATGGACACACAGAGAAAATGATAAGTCCAAGACAAATAGGTACAGAATTGTAATACCAGGAAATCCCCAGTTTACCTGCGAGGGCTTTGGAGATGTTGTCCTTCTTCCACTCCCATGGCTGGTCGTATTCATCAGCCGGCCTCTCGTCGTCCTGAGGCAGCCTGCTCTCCTTGTCCTCTACCAGCCCTCCCTGAACGTTCTGAGGTGGAGCAGCTCGATGGTGCTGCCGAGTCCTCTCCTCATACGGGTTATCATATAACTGGCTGCCATCTCCGCTACCAGACCTGTTGGCCATCATGCTGTGCTGCAGTTCTGCACAGGAAACAGAATTTACACCAAAAGCACAAAAACAGGATTATTACTGGAGCACTGATGCACCTTTGCATTTATGCAGAGCTTATTCGAGATAAAGATCTTATAGTAAACCTGAAATGATTCGCTGGGCCTCGAATGGCTCCATGTAACTACAGCAGTCTGCTGGTGCAGATTTGGGCTCCCGGTTTGTTCTAGCTCGTGGATGTGGATGTGCATCAAAAGGATCAGAGTAATCTGCGTCAGCCTCTGATGCTGCTGGGGCCGAGGGAACCACCTTAGTGGGGGGATAAAATAAAGGGGATTACACAAATGAAATTCAATAACAAAGTACATAGGTGTATTGCTATCTGTGATTGTATTTGCAATAACAATGGGAAAACAAATGCTTACAGGTTCCTCTTGAACAGTCACAGGACTCAGAGGGATTTTACAGCGACCAAACTCCTGAGAGTCCACTTTAATCAGTCTGTGTTTCGGAGACACAACTTTTACCTTAAGGAAAGACATGGAGGCCAAACACGTTAGATAATGAATCAAACATCACCCAAACATGCACATATATATTCTGGAACACGTACACTTAAAAGGGTGAGGCAATTTATGTTGGGACACATGGCTTTTGAAATGTAAGCTGCAATCACGTATCACTGTAAAAGGAGTGCAGGTCGTACCTCCACACCATTAGGCAGCACTGAACCAAAGGCAGGGAAAGGAGGAAAGCTCACAGTAGCATTACAGGTGCCGAAACCGCCATTCTGGTGTTCCTTATCAGTGTGTTGGTATGGGTCCTCAAAATCTAGCTCCTTCTGAGCTCTGTAGGCCCTCAAAATCTCACTCTCGCTGTAATCTGGCCTTGGAGGTTGTGGAGGATCACGCCTGCTACCAAAATTCAAGTAGTCCTTCAGCCACTTTGCCATGGATCTGTGGGGATGAATTGATGAACGGATCACATATGATACTTCAGGGATACTTAGTGATAATTAAACTGAGCATAAGATACCAAACGTTGGCTTCAGAACTGCACAAATCTGAAAACTGAGGGTTTTTTCCACCTGTTTTATAGTCCTTGAAAAAGTGACCCCAAAACAGAGAGCTATTGTTCCCACTCAGCAGGTCCAGCAAGATTAACCCATAATCTTAAACCCATGTGGTTAGCTTGCATAAGATCTCCTCCAAGGCTGCGATTCATAGTTTAATAAACAGCAAAGCAGATCTCAGCATCCACTGGCAATCGCTAGTTAGCATTAGGTTGTAAATCAAAGGGGTTCAATTAATTGCTTTCTTGTAGCATTGGATTAAAGGTAGCATTTCCCTCCCAAATATCTCCAAAAAAAAAGGCTTAACAGCTGACGAATCCCATTGTCTTTTATTTAAAAAAGTTATGGAGTAACGAGTGGTGTAATTAACAGTCGCTGCAGTGTATATATGCCCAAGCTAAGTTAGCTGGATAGCAGCTACCGCCAGTTTCTGCTAACGTTACTTCTTCAGGCTCACCCTCTGTCTTTGCATTGACGGTTACCCGTTCCAGTTATGCCTTTGTGGTTACCATCCGACGTTTAGTGTTAATGCTGTCCGGCCTCAAAATAAAACATATGAAGTCCCCAAATTAGCTTCGGAGCCAAGCGGGTCAGACAGCTAACGTTAGCCGGACCGGAGGAGACACTGGAGCAGACTGCCTCCGACACAACACTCAGAGGTACGGTGGACGGAATTAAAGGGGAGTGGACACAGATTTATTTATTTATTTATGCATTTTTTATTTTTGTGGGTCGACATTAAAGTCACACGAATCCTGTATAATCCAGTTTAAGCTGCAGTGTTGTGAACAATACCCATTCTTTCATAAAATAATCCCCTTCGTTGTGGAATAGTTTGTTTTTAATCATATATTTCCGTTTTTATTTTTAATTATGTCAGCTTTGCGTGGGTCCTCCCTACTTTAGTACATTTGAAAGTGTGAGAAGACTTATTGTGGCCATGGATCTGTAAAATAGTCAATTGCAGGTTTTGGATGTGATTTAGCTCCATCGAGGCAGTTCACTCTTTAGGAAGTATTTACTTTCAAGGTAATTTAGTATATAAATTCATTTTATTTATATATTTTTAAACGTATTTAAAAAGTTTGTTGTGCTGCCAAAATCAGATAGGGGTAGCATGACAGGTTACTTTGATCAAACAATTTTTATGGATTGTTAACATGACCTAAAGGTACTGTTATCATTACACAACCAGGCAATAAAGCTGTGAGAAGGCAGATGAAAACATTTGTATTGACATTTGTGGTCAGAAGTTTACATCCTTTATCACAGACATGAATGTCACGGTAATTTGGGGGCTCTTAATGATTTCTTTGAACTGTTGTTTCCTTGCAAACATCTTTAATATAAGGTATATCCATTTCCTACATATGTCCATGAAGCTCTTTCAACATCCGTGGTTACACAGCACTCCTCAAATTTAACTTTCTTTGTTTGAAATGCAGCTGGTATAGTCACGGGTGAAATTATATTACAAAGGTACTATTATCATTACACAGCCAAAGACATGAGGAGGCAGATGAGAACATCCCCCTGCAGAGTTATGAATGGACTGGTATTGGTACTGATAGTTGTGGTCAGATGTTTACATAAACTCCTCATGGATACGAATAACACAGTAATTTGGGGGCTTTTAATTATTTCTTTGAACTCATTTTCCAGGGTGCAATGATTGTACATCACACATCTTATGACTTTGAAAAGTCAAGGACCAGGTGCACAAGTTTGAAATTATTTGGGATTTTCTCTGATCCAAAAAGAATTATACCAGAAGCTTGTTGCAACTCAACATTTAACCAAATTTTAGATGGGGTGTTTGCATATTTTTGAGCCTGTATGTACATCTTTGACTCTAAAAAACTGTTCTGCATTAGATCTCATACATGTTAATGGGAGATTAACAGAGGGACTGGTGGAGCATCTAGTGGTGCAAATGTTATACCAGTCTGTGGTCAAGTGTTGAAAATGAGCTTCCTCTGAAAGGTGTCTGGGCTCTCCCTTTGACATGTTGAGAGATTACGTCTCTCAGCTAGCTTGGATAACACCACAATCATGATAATTAGTTTAAAACACTATCAGTGTTGAAAACATTAAGAAAATGCTATATACAAACAGTACAGACATTTTAATAAACATTAAAATATACAGCTGGTATAGTCGCAGGACAAATGTGCCTTCCAATAAGGGAACAATAAGGTCAGCAAGAATAGACCCATTTTTTAGCAGATCTGACCGGATTTAAAGTGGATACAAAAAAAAATCCATAAGCTGATTTACATAATATTTCAATTTCTGTACAGCATTACAATAAGGGCTTAAGCACTGTATTCCTTCCTGCACCATTCATACAATTGGATGTCAGTCACTTGAGTCATCTTCTCATTCGCTGTCGCTGTCTGAATACGCCCCCAACAGGCTGAGAGAAGATGACCTATTTTGTGCAGTGACGGGTTTAGAAGCATCTGTGGTGTCTGTTGTCTCCGGCTTTGAATCTGAAAAACAAGACAAACAAAGACTGTGCGTTACAAATCAAAAAGCAAACTCTTGATTGAAGATGTGAACAAGCAAGAACATGAAGGACACTCACTGTACTGTTAAAAGTATTCACTCACCCACCAAAATCATTGAATTCAGGTGTTTCAATCACTTCCAAGTGTATAAAGCCAAGCACCTGGGCAAGCAGACTGCTTCTACAAACATTTGTGAAAGAATGTGTCACTCTAAGGAGCTCGGTGAATTCCAGTGTGGTACCATGATGGGATGCCACCTGTGCCGGTCGTGAAATTTCCTCACTATTAAATATTCTAGTCAACTGTTAGTGGTATAACAAAATGGAAGAGATTGGGAACGACAGCAACTCAGCCACAAAGTGGTAGGTCACATAAAAGTCACAGAGGGAGTTCAGCAGATGCTGAGGCGCATAGCACACACAGGTTCCCAACTTTCTGCAGAGTCAATCGCTACAGACGTCCAAACTTGAAGTGGCCTTTAGATTAGCTCAAGAACAGTACGCAAAGAGCTTCATGGCATGTGTTTCCATAGCTGAGTAGCTGCATCCAAGCCTTATATCACCAAGCACAATACAAAGCGTCGGATTCAGGGGTTTAACACACTGTCACTGGATTAGAGCAGTGCAGACGTGTTCTCTGGAGTGATCAATCATGCTTCTGTCTGGCAATCTGATGGATAAGTCCAGGTTTGACGGTTGCCAGGAGAACGGTACTTGTCTGACTTCAAGTGTAAAGTTTGGTGGAGGAGAAATTATGGTGTAGGGTTGTTTTTCGGGAGTTGGGCTCAGCCCTATTCCAGTGTTAGGAACTCTTAATGCTTCAGCATACCAAAACATTTTAGACAAAACTCCCAACAGTGTGTGAACAATTTGGGGATGACCTCTTCCTGTTTGACCCTGTAATGCCAGGCATTCATTGCTGAAGCACCCGTTACCGCTCAGCTGATTAACACTGAACATATCACCGCTGAGACGTCTGATCAAACAAACTCCGAATTACCGTAATTATGCGACTCTTTGTCCTATTGAAAAAATATTCAAACGGTTTCTGATAGCTGAGGAATTGCGCTTCACAAACAACATGGGGTTTTTACAGAGATTGTTGACAGAAGTACGTGAATGGTCAAAAATTCACATAAACACACTCCTCCATATTGTGAAAAGCCCTCACAGAAGAGCTGTCATAGCTACAAGGGGTGGGCTGACATCATATTATAACCTATGGATAAAGAATGGGATATCACTCAAGTTCATATGAGTGAGAAGGCAGATGAGTGAATACTTTTAGCAATACAGTGTAGTTTGGTGAGAAAAATAACAAAAGTAGAATATATAATGCCACAGACTTCAAAGAAAGAGGTTAAAGTGTACAGGATATTGATGAGTTAGTTACCCGTTTGTGAGGTAGAAGCAACAGTTTCAGCCACTGAGCTGACTGAGCTGGGTTTGCTCACAGTCACTGCTGGTTTCTTTCGCACGACCAAGGAACCAAGTGCTCCTTTACCACCCAGCGTCCCGACACTCCTCTCCCAGCTCTCCACCTTGGCCCTCTTTGCTCCTCCAGCTGAGGTTCCCTGCGGAAAAGATGAGGCATACATTGCCATCTAGGCTTTTCTGCCAGCAATACTTCAAAAATTCCCATTATATGCATGACTGTGCATGTTTCCATTATAAATCGGCGAGTTCTATATCAGCTTCAGTCCCATCACCTGTAATTTTTCAACTGTGAGCGCTCCTTCGTGTTCCTATTGTCCTTACAGTATTTAAACTTTGAATAAAGGGACTGTTTTTTTTATGATTTAGAGTTTGGGAATGAATATATTGTCTGAGTTTTCATAAACCTGGTCACCTAACAGACCCGGGACTGTAGAGCAACTGGTCCGCTCAATTGTGTTGTATAATAATGTGTTCCTCATAATGTCACAGGGGTTACCTGGCACATTGGTTATGATCTGTGTCAGGTGAGCAGGTTTATGAAAACTATTAAAAACCAGATACAACCTTATATTCAAAGTATTGTAGAGACAATAGGAACATCAAGGAGCACTCACGGTTAGAGGAAAAATTGCAGGTGATGACTGAAATCTTGAGGATTATGGCTAAACAATCTTGACACATGAACCCAGTTATATGCAAACTCACTTTCTTGAATGTGTTTGGTTATACTACCTGCGCCTCAGTCGATTTGTCAATAGTGAGGATATCTGTTGGTCTGTCTGAGCTCGACTTGTTTGACTGCTCGCTGCTGCCCTCTTCCTCCTTTTCTGAATCAGAGTCGGAGTCTCTGAGTCTTTTCACGGTGGCACACTCCAACATCTCTCTGTTGAACAAAGCAGTTTCATTTTAGTTTCCATGTGTGTATGCATGAGATTACTGCCCATTTTTCGGAACATTCATGACTCACTTAATTTCACGCTCATCCTCTTCTTTTTCTCGTTCCCTTTCCCTCTTCTCCATCTCTCTGTATTGGTCAATCATTCCCTCAAAGTCCACCAAAGCCTGTCTCTGATTGAGCTCCTTCAGCTCCTGTAGGTTCTCCAAAACCTCCATCTCTAACTTTGAATCCTTTGTTCGGTTCTCCAGCACCTGGTCGAGGATTTTGAAACCATTTTTTATATGTTTCAGAAGCCAATTTAAGTAAGAACACTGGATTAATTTTAAAAACAGACCTTCATGGGGTTGTTCAGTTCCTCATCTTCCCTCTCCTGCTGAATTCTCTTCTCCTCCTCCTCAATAAGTTTCTCTGCCTGGAAGTTCCGTGTTGCGCCATGCTCCATGGCGTAATCTGTGTTCTCTGGGTCAGTCTACGACGTCATCATAAGACACAACATTGTGAGTGGGTATTTTATCCCTAATACCAGAGATAGCTATTAGATATCACAGCATTCATGCTTACCTTAAATGTAATCTCAGCAAGACAACGGGTACACTTGATGTAGAAACGAAAGATGGGCAGTCCCATGTACGTCTCATTCTGAACGGTCTCTTTGCGTGCATTGAACTTCTTCCCCTTGTAGATGTACTCACCACATGTTTTACACCTGCAAAGGACCACAGATGATGACACTACACTGGCATAAGTCATTTAGGGAAGCCAGAAAGCCCATGTAACTGAACAGCAACCCAGGTTCTACTGCAAATACAACCTATATCCAATAAACAGATTGTTGCCTTCATACAAACAAACCAACCAAGACATCTTGGGGCCAGAACTAAACTGGACCTGGAACTCAGCATTACCTTTATTTGTAAAGAAAGCTCTGCAATAGCCTTACTTTCTCAAACAACTTACTATTTCAGATCTTTAACATCTTCAACTCAAAATATTAAAACTATCAAGAGAAATAAAAAAGCAATTTACAATGTTATAGCCTAAATATACTGACATGGCAGATATAACTGACTTATTTCCAATGTCTTGCATTTCTATACATGTTTGTGTCATATAGTCAAGTTCAACACAATGACATCAGCAGGCATACTGTCATTTTTCTGAAATTGAAAAAAAATGTAAAGATTATTCATGAACTGTGAAACTGAGTGATTTCTATCCACACCCATGTTTTCTGGATGAAAGATGAATGAGACAGGGTCATCTGCAGCATCCGAATATGTGTAAATCAACAATTCTCCCTCTTAGAGCTTCACTAAGTTTCTTGAACTTTCTCATTGTGCTCAGTATTTGCTAATCCAATGAGTGTTGTCAAACAAATCATTTTTATGCTGGCAAAGAAAAACTACCAGTTTTAGTCAATCATGGCCCTGTCAAGTTAAAAGACGGTAGAATCTTCAGCACCACTTATTAAAAGATTTAAGCGAGTGTATGAATATATTTGAGCCTCTATGCATAATTTTGATGCTGTGTTGAATAGAAAAATTTAAAAAGAAAATAAAGCAATAAAAAAACACACACACACACAATGAAATAAAGTCCAAAATTACCATAATATTCATGCCTATGATGAGTGCATGTAAACGTCTGACAATTGTACCAGTCAATTCAAAACTCTGTAACAGATGCTCCATGTTTGGTTGAGTACTGATAACAGTACGTTTGTAATAAAATCGCACCCTTTGCCACACCAGCTGCATTTTAGTGAAACTTAAAACATGAGGAGCTCTGTATAACCACGGATGTTGAAGGAGCTCCATGGACATACATACCTCATATTAAACGGAGCCATCAATCTGACCACATACTGACGATCTTTGGGGAGTTTTAGCTTCGGGATTTTGGACGGATCGAAATCCGGAGGATAGTATTTCTGTGGACAGCAAAGCACACAAGTTAGCTGATGAACGTGCAGCCATGCCACCAATAAAGTTTTATTTTATTACAAAAAAGTCTCGAGGCCCAATAGCAACAGTAATAACAATGCTACCTACCAGCTTTTAGTTAAATTACGCAGAAACTATTAAAAACGCCATACTTAGCTACACTGCTAACCTCAGCCTGTCTGGTTGCTTCTTTATTTTTAATAACAGCAGTGAAATACGACGTTGAGGTTCATATACTTACATTCAATACTTTTCTTTCGGACATTGTTCCTGTTGTCGCTCAAACCTACAGAAAGAAACGTTCTAAAGTCACAGCACCGTTCATAAACAGCAAGATACACTTCCGGGTGCCTCGTTAATATTTTCCGTCCTTCAAATATGCCAGCGCACCCACGCGGTATACGTGAGAAACTACAAAAAAATGTTTTCACCAATGAATATTGAATATATTATTAGAAAAAAAAAATATATATATATATACTGAAAAAAATATTCCAGCTACAGTGATGAAGGTGTGGTGATGAAGACAGGGGTAAGAAGTACAGCATACGTTGGGTCTTAAAGACTGCCGAGTCTTTACTTGGCAGTCTGGTTGAAGAGTAAATGAGCAGGGTCCAGCAAGGAATTAGCAGTAATACTGGAGGAGCAACATACCATCTACTGGTAGAAAGAGCAGTCACTCAGGACTGTAAGACCAGACTGACCGACTTGTGCACCACCAGGATTGATTCCAAGAAAGCCTAAGACTCACTGCCTCATACATGGAATGCCTAGAACTGTACAAAATCAACAGGACCCTAAGAACCTTCATCAGGAGATGTGGAGCACAATATAAGAGGCCAACTTCAAGCCAATTGCACAAGTTACCATCAAGTGTGGGATTTACCAAATGTATGCTCTGTCCCCACCACTGTTCTGCATAGGCCTGAGCCCCCTCAGTCAGATCATGAAAAAGACTACCACAGATACCGACTACGAAATGGAGCAAACATCAGCCACCTCCTGTACACGGATAGCATCAAGCTGTATACCAGGAGTGAACAAGACATTGATTCACTGATCCACACTCCTAGGATCTATAGCAATGACACCGGAATGTAATTTGGACTAGAGAAGTGTATTTGGATGGTAACAAAGAGAGGGAAGGTAGTCAGAACTGAGAGGGTTGCACTGCCAGAAGGCAACATTGCAGACACTGAGGACAGCTACAAGTACCTTAGAATACCACAGGAAAATCAGAACCATGAAGAGCCTGCTAGGAAAGCTGCAACCACCAAGTACCTGCAGAGAGTAAGGCAAGTCCCGAGGGATCAGCTGAATTGGAAGAACAAGATGTGGGCAATCAACACTTATGCCCTGCCAGTCATCAGATACCCTGCTGGAAAGCTCCTTACTATGCATGGAGGATTTCTCCCCAAATCCAGCATCTTGAGACTGTACGCTAAGCAGAAGTAAGGCAGTCTGAGGACTAGTGAATGTAAGAACCACTATCTTAGATGAAACAACAAAGATCCATGAGTGCATCTGGAAGGTGGCCACAAATGATCATGTGCCTAGTGAATACCTTAGGCAGCAGAAATCAGAGAAGAGTGAGCACAGGAACCACCATGGAAGGACAGACCCTTAAATGCCAGGTGCCACTGGAAGACAGAAGAATTGGCTAATATCGAAAAATGCTATCAATGGTTGAACAAAGCTAACATAATAACAGGGTGCAAGATGCCTGCAGGCAGTGCATATATGGAACATCATAATGAAGTGGCTAGCATGGTATACAGGAACATATGTGCTGAATCTGGCTTGGAAATCCCAAGGTCAAAATAGGATACGCCCCCATGGTTGAGAATGAACGAGTCAAGATCCTGTGGGACTTTCAGATAGAGACAAACAAACTAGTGATGGCAAACCAACCGGACACAGTAGTGGTGGACAAGCAGAGGAAGAAGGCCACAGTGATAGATGTGGCAATATTAAGGGATGGTAATTTTGAGAAGAACTACTTTTCTGTTTGAATCTCTCCATCAAAAGACCTTGAAATACATTTTTCCTTTGCTTCAACCTAAATGACTCATATAAGCTTTATATATTGAACACTGCCCTGAGGAGCAGTCTGCTATTTCTTTTTTCCAATCTAGTGGAAGGGATCACGACCAGCATGGTGAATGAATGGCCTCTCTGGGGTAAAAAAGATTTGTCAGTGTGTGGGGGTCGCTAATACGGTTTGGTGTGTAAACAGAAGCCTGTCAGCCACACATATGCATTTGCATTACTCTTGGGAGGGTAAGGAAGAAGGTTAAGGTTATTCCTACAAAAGGAAATTGGATCTTGATTACAGATCGGTCTCAGTGTCGGTCAGCCTGTCTGATTTAAGCTTTGCTGAACCACAGTGATGTCAGAAGAAGTGCAGAATATGATCGAATCAAATATTTTATGATATTATCATACTTTATGATAATGACTTTTGTTTTAGTTAGTGTTAGGATTTTTTTTAAATAAAAAAATTAATTAATTGGAAAGATCAAAACCTATTGACAGAAAAGGTGTAGGCTCTAGCTTTAACTTATTATACCTACCCCCTTTTACACCATAGCAGGGGCTATATTCTAAATGAGAATAGCTTTATAACTGGATTTCACCAAAAGCAAAGACCAAAGAAAACAGTAAATTAGACCAATACTGTATTTGCACCTGCTAATAGCTACCATTATGGTAACTCTAACCATGAGTGTGCTATCCCACTAATATTGTAAATTTCTAACTTTTTCATTCGTTATCTGTGATCTAAAGTCTCAGATGCTTTTATTTAAAGTCACACCCCCATAGTGTGTTGTATTGCATTTTAATATATCTGATATACAGTATATGAATGGGATCACAGTAATACCATTTCCAGAAAACCATTAGTCACACTGTAAACTGTTTTTTTCAATGACATTATCAAGCTTTTACAAAACCAGGTTGTTTGGTTGTTTGTTGTTTGTTTTTTCTTCCCCCGAGAACTGAAAAAAGCAGAGAAATCACTTTGTGATTGGGAAACAAATGCTTATTACCATTTTTATAAATTTGAATAATCTCTGTTGTTTTCCCTTTTTTTTTGTTTTTTTTTTTGCTGTTTTTTTCCCCGATTATTGTGCAATCAAAATGCAGATTTGCACAGTGAAATTTGTTGATTTCTAACACATCAATGTGACGCCTCAATGAGTCATTTATCTGTTTAACCGAAAAGGCCACAGATAAAGGTGAAAAAACAAAAAAACAAAACAGCGATTTGATGGGAATTTAATGGGATCATTTTATTGAAACAGATTGGAAGACTGGAATGAAAAGTAATCAAACCAAATTTGATTACTATTTGGTTTCATGAACACTTTAATGACAAATTTAATGTATCAAATCCACCTTTGATTTTCATTCGCTCTTGTCGCTTCCTGTTAAAGATGCAAAGGTGCTGAGCAGTGTTGCCCATGTCAAAGTTTTCATGAATATTTCAGAGACTGGCTGATGTCAGCAGCACCTGCAAAGAGCATATAAAGACAGACAGAAGACATCCAAATCCTCCACATGTCCAAGAAGCTTTTGTCTACAAGAAAAGATTTCCAGCTGTTGAAGAGAAGGACTCCGCCTTTATGTGTCTGAACACCATGGTCAGTGCGCGGACTCTCCTCCTCGCAGTCACCTGCTGCTATGCCTACCTGTGGCTCGTTCGCGCAGAAGATTCCTCATTGGAGACGCGCTCGTTGGATTTCACCCTGAAAACCCAACAAGAGAAAGACCTGGTGAGAACTTGTGTTGGAAACATGGGTTGAATCTGTGTAATTTGGCCTAAAGAAGGGTTTTGATTATTTTCCGTAAATATAGTATTTAAATTATTTGAAAAACAGATTTATTATAAACATTTATTACAAACAAATATTGAGATTTCTTTTTAGGCTACAATGCGTTTACACGTCGTTTTCTCCCTGTGCAGATTGACGCATTGCAAGAAGTTCTGGAGAAGCTGAGGAACAAAGAGATGCCTTTAGAGAAAAAGCATGGCTGGTTACCTTCGGTAAGCACACAAACTGAAAATCTCAATCCTTTTTTTCAGGAGAACAATTTAGGTAGTTCAAGAACAATTGTCTAAATGTGCAATAGCTAGAAAAAAAGACGATTTATGGAGCTTTGCTTTGATGAAAGCAATATTTTTAGATTCTATAAATCCATTGGTTTATTTTTTTTTTTACCATGTTTTGTCTGCTGTTTACTGTTTTTATGTTACTGTTTCAGTGTGACGCAGGGGAGCCGTGCGCCGTGCGTAAAGGCGCGCGTATTGGCACGCTGTGCAGCTGTCCACGGGGGACTTCTTGCAACTTCTATGTTCTCAAATGTTTGTGATGGAGGGAAAAAAAAAGATAACTGAGGTGCAAGAAATCAAGGAAAAGTTCAGGGCTGATAAAAATGATGAATGTGTTGTCTGTGATAGAAAACAACATGCGATGTAGAATGTGATTTCTTCTTTATAAACCTTGACTGTTCTGCATATGGGTTTGTGTGATTCTGTCTTTTTTTTCTTCTAAGATTTCTCGTCCGTGTTAATGATTGTGTTACAGAGGAAGCAAAATGTTTGCGATTGGGATATCTTGTGGAAGACTTATTTATTTATTTTTTGTCACAACATTTTATTAATATATTTATTTCTTGTTTTTTCTGTTTGTGAAAAATATCGCACACTAGGTTTCTAAATAGATTTGTAAGATGAAAATGTCAATAAATAATGAACTTGAATTCAAGGGTCTGTAGCGTGTTACTGCAGCACATTTGCGGCATAACGATATTATATAGGCTATTATAAAATATACATCGAGACACTCTGCAATGGGAAAGGCAATTAATAAAAATATATCGATCCTTTTGCCACTCGTGATCAATACTTCAGCCTCTTCCTGCCCATTCACTGGTGCGCGGCTGAATTCCAGCACATCAGCTGTCATCTCTGTAATAAAAGGCGCTGTCAGGCTTTTTCAATGACATCACATCCAAGCGCAATTTTCCAACATGGCGTCCAGCCGGGTGCTGGAGAGGGAGGTCCAGGAGGAGCCGAGACGCGCTGCGACCGCAAACCTCGACTTCTGCCTCCACAAATACTCCCTGCTCATCATAATCGGACGGACCGCTCGCCTCAGATACTCTGAACACATCAGCAGGGAGATAGAGCGAGGTAGGTTTATTTCAACCCGCTTCTCGTATCTGCTGTGTGCCATTTTGATTTTCTTTACAATGTGACTTTAAAAAAATCAGCTTCCTGCAGATTCTTCTCGACTAAATCATCACTGGAGGTGATATACAGACCACACTGCAGTTTTTTTAATGCAATTTTCCCTCACTGTACTGACCGAGGATGCGTCATCTGGCGACACTCCATCATCAGCATCACCCCCTCATCCCTCCGGACACATTATAATTAAAAGCTGTCTGGAGCGGGTGCTTTTCCCTTCGCCTCAGTTTTAGGTTTTAGTTGTGAAAGGACAGGCTTTGGGGAAAAATGTTGCGAAGTGAATATTCAGTCAACACATACAGTACCCACTTGTAAGCAATGTTCCATTAACCTCTGCATTTATGTGCAGCTGTAATACTGCAGCCCAGATAGTGCATGGCAAAAACGATCCATTACAGTCTGTTTTATTGCTTTGCTGTTTTCCAACTGTAGATAATATATGGAAGGCAGCATGTGTAGCACGCAGTTCATGTAAAACAGGATTGATAGGGAAATAAAAGCAGACGCATAAGGACAGATAGAAATACTGACTGATATTCTAGCACTGTAGCTAAATGGGCCAATTAACATTTCATTACTGTCTGGTGAAAGCCACATACTTCAAAAATGTCATCAACTTTTCATGAACTGAACAAACAGCCCTGCTTCAGATTTTTGACAGAGATGATCTCTTTTCCACTGAATCGTTAAAAAGATCATTTAACAATAGTCTGGCCTACAAATTGTAAAAATGTCTGTTATAATTTCCTCCCGTTTTCTCATTTGCCTTCAGCAGTTTATAATCCAATCAGCTTACTGTGACGTCTTCCCAAGAAAAACCTAAAATACTCATCATTTATCATCTAAAAGCAGCAAATATATTTAGATGTTTGCTTGAAAAATGGCAAATAATATTAATTGATAAACATTATATGTTATTTAAAAGTGGATTGACTAATTGATAAGTAATTTTTTATTTATCCTTCTATTCTACATTATGTTCTAAAATTGCAAAAACTTAAAAATGGCTTATAAATAATATTTGGAACCTATTTGTACAAGATGCATTTTTGATTATGCTTATAAGCACGTGCAACTGACTTGTGTTTGTATGCCAGATTTGCAGTGATACAATATAATACTGTCCAGAAATGAAATACAGGTTAAGAACTTGCCATTAAAAAGGGAATAGAGAGCTGGTTGAATGTATTTAGTATTTAAATAAAATATATTACAATAACCATCACAATTTTAAAGTTCAGCCTGTATCTATCCTTTTCTTGCTGTCAGGTATTCGGTCCTGGAATGTGGACTTAAAATCTTGTAACCTGAACATTTACCTGCAGGAGTTCCTTTCCCATCACACGGCATCTTTCAAGGGTTCAGGTAAGATTTAAGTCATTTTTCTTGCCAAACTCTTTAACCCAAAAGGGAAACTCCCATCACATTGGTAGTGTCAGCTCAGCCAGTCTGGGGTCACAGAGGAAGGAAGGAAGGAAAGTGGAGAAGCAGTCAGTCAGGGGGAGATTGTTGAGCATGGGTGGGCCCTCGGTACAGAGAACAATAGAAACCTGCAACCAAGCTGTGCCACCTCTCTTTCGCTCTACATGGATGGCTGTTAAGGATGGCTGAGACCAGGGGGGAAAAAAAGCAGCCAAACAGTATTAAACAGTCGTGTTATAGCAGGGCTATTTGGAGTGATGTGATAAAAACAGTCAAGAAGAGACATTTGTGTAGCTGTAGGGTTTTAATTAGCTCAGCTTGGCTGTCTTGAATAAGTAAAAAAGTGAAGAAAAAATCCAGCAGTGGAGACCCCAGGACATCACTGGTACCAGACTCAAGCACAGTGGTTCCCACAGTCAAGAGAGCTGCGGCTCACTTAACAACCATGAAAGTGCTAATGCCAAAATGTGGCCCGCTCATCACTGGGACACAAACGTCAATACAAGAGCAGTATATTTAGGTCAGAGTAATGAGTAATATCACAAACTAACCACCGCCTACCAGTTTTAATTCATTTTTAATATAAATATATACATTTTATAGAAATATGTAACTACACATACTTCAAACTATAAATAATTTCAAACTGAATTTCTGTTATTACTACGACTCACCTGCAGTACTTTCAGCCCACACTTTGGGAACCTCTGTTCCAACACATACATTTATGTGATACAGTGGAGGTCTACCCTGCCTGTTGCCCTATGGCAGCTGGGATAGGCGCCCGGAATAGGATAAGCAAAGATAATGGATAGATGGATATTTTATGAGCTCTAGATGTGTTACAAACATTGCTGTGCCACCTTGAGAGAAAGATTATTCAATTCCCCATTTCTGGTCTTCTAAGTGTACAGAAACAGACAGATAGGTCCAACAATTAGAGGGTCAGTGTGTTCTCCCAGACTTTTAAATGCTGATTCACAAATTTCTAATTTCTTTTTCTACATGGCATTGTACCACTTGATCAAATTGTGCAAACTATCATTTAGGAATCCTTTCTGTTTCCCTTTGTGCAAAGAAAGACTGAGAAACCTTTGTTCATATTTGGGTCATTATTTTCCAGTCAGCTGGGTTTGCTACTGTATTCTTGGCTGTCCATCCAGTCCAGCCTCTCAGACTGGATGTCCTTCTCAGACTGAGGAAACTTGGCATCTCCTCCTCAGACAGTCCATCTGACTTAGCTGTTCCACTCTTCTTCCTTCCACTTTTTAATTCAGTGAGTCAATCACCCATCCAATTTGCCAAGTTCACTCTCTCTTCTTTGAGCTCCACTCCTATTTGTTTCTAGTCTGTCACTCACTGCTCGGGCCTGTCGGTTTGCCTCCCTTTTGTTTGCCTGCCTTTGGGTGTCTGTCTGTTTGCGTCTCTTCATATCTGTTCTTATTTTTCTCTCTGCCTCTTCAGGGCGTAAATGTCTACGTCACTGTACCAGGGTGTTGGACACTCAGGTGGTGATCAGTCCATCTCAGGAACAGGCTCATTCAGAGGTGAGGGGATGAATTCTCATGTAGCTACTGGCAAAACAGTGTATTAAAGTAATTCAGCTATTCATATATGTTTTTCAGTAAGTTGAATATAATAATTAAGAATTGATGTTTCATTGCAATTACTATCATAAAGCAGGTGCAGCAAGAATTTGTACGTTGAATAAATGTGCATATTTCAGCCACAATATACATTAATATCTCAAATTATTATCTCAACTGCTTATAGATATAATATTATACATAATATATTACATTACATATTCTATTACATGTAATATAATATGTTTAATGTGCAACTAAACATCCCAAAGCATGTGGCCATGTACTGAAAGGCAAAGCCTTCCCTGAAAACTATAAAACCCTAATCCCCTTTTTTTCACACATGCTCCAGATTAGTTGAGCTTTCTCTGAAAGCTCAACTAATCTTATATCACTGGCTGCACCATGTGTTCATTTAAAAGCACTGGTGTACTCTAAAAGATAATTAACTCAAATCATCAGAGTCAGAACCCAGTTAATGCACAGTTTGTCATGTGGAAACACAGAGAGTCCAACACATTCACACACCAGTCAGACAGATCAAAGGGAATCGTGGCGGTTCACTGGTTTAGAAACATTTCCCCGGCTGCCTGGCTGTGGCTGATATTGACTGTGACAATGATGAAAATTTCTGGCCTAACAGATGGGATGTAAGTGCTCAATTAATCAAACATTTTCATGCACAAAAGGTTTGCCTCTTTATCATGTTGGGAAATTGTGTTAATGTACTGTATAGTTTATCTGTTGTATTTTGTTCACAGTACCTTTACTTTTTCCTCTGAATTTCAATCTGTTTCACTATAGTAAATTATATTAATGATATTTAATTTTTTGTCCTTGGGAGGACATAAGCTTTATTATTATTAGTTGTTGTTATATGTATAGTAATCACTGTGGTGTGATGTCTTGACTGAGACTTGTTTTTTGTGTGTGTGTGTAATTTGCTCTTCACAGCAAACTTCATGGAGATCAGTGTGAAATTATATGTGTGTTTAAAAGGAAAACAACTGTGTAATATAACAGCTCTGCCATATCAGGGTACAGACATGCTCCCTTTGTCATGTTTTGCAGGATCAGGACTTAAACGCAAGCTTCAAGAGCAAAAATAAGGGGAAAAGAAATAACTGTTTATTGGATTGTGTGCAAAGTCTAAAAAGTGCAAAGAATCCACATGGCAACAAATTCAAACATGAAACTCCAGAGAACATATACTGTAAAGGGAGGAAAAAAGATACTGGACAAGGACCAAAGGCAAAACAGGACTATTTACACACATGGAAATATTAGGGAAAGTATTGATAAAATAAAGATGATTAGCAAGGGGAGGAAGAGGAAGTGGACAACATAAACAACAAGAAAAAAAAAGAGTGAACTAATGAAACACTAACTAAAAACTGTAACTAAAATATAAAAAGAACTGAAGTTTCAGAATACTTGTGGAGCATGAAAAATATTCAAAGATGAAGCAAAAAACTAAATAAAAACTCAACATGAAACCAAATAGAAAACCAAGCATTCAAAATGTCAAACACTAAAATGAAAAGAAAAAAGAAAGCCTTTGGGGATGTCCTGTGATCTCTGACTTCCTGTGAAGTGCAGTGCAGGGTCTTTGTGGCTCAAGAAGCTGTTTTTCTCCAAGGAATTCCACATGCATGATCAGATTGCCAACCAGTCCCTGCCCTCCCAGACGCTGGTTCTGCTGGAGATCTTGTCCTGTTAAAAGGGTGTTTTTCTTTCCCACTGTCACCAAGCGCTTACTCATAGGAAATCATTTGGACTGTTGGGTTTTCTCTGTAATTATTTTAGGCTCTTTACTTTACAATAAAAGGTGACCTTGAGGTTACTTTTTGTTCTGAATTGGCACTATATGAATTGAATTGAATTGAATTGAATTGAATTGAATTGAATTGAATTGAATTGAATTGAATTGAATTGTGATATGGGAAGAGTCAACAACTCTGGCCTGCTCCAGAACAAGTTTTGCAGTGTGGCAATGTATGTCTTGCTGTCTTATCTATCAGACAGTACGATGTGGTTTGAAATCACATGCAACATCCACATAAAATGTCACAGCCCAATATTTTTAATCACAGCATTGCAGTAAAGCAGGATGATCAGTGATAACAGTGCTTTAAATGTGTTGTGTTTGTTTTCTTTTAATTGAAATAGGGCTTAATGAAAGAATACCAAAGTTATCACAATTTGACAGGAATAAAATTGTATTTTTGCACCAGCAAGATGAGTCACAAAGAGCTATTACTGTAGCTGTAATCTTGGCATATCGCAGCATGGTGTGCAGAAAATTTGAGAAAATCGGAAAAGTGGAGGATAAAGGAAGAAGTGGAATAAAAAGCACCTCGAGGCAACTGTTTGTTGTGATTTGGCACTGTATAATTAAAATTTTATTGAAGTGGCAAGCCTAAAAAAATTTCTACAGCAGATGAACAGTATCTGAAAATCACATCCTTAAGAAAATCCATCAAAGACCTTAAACAGGACCTGGGATGTACACCAATCATCTTGACAGAAAACTAAACAAAAGGCAACCAACATCCAAAGAAGAGCTTTGAATGTCCTTCAAGAAGCCTGGAGATCTATTACTTAAAACTACTTAAAGAATTTGCACACATGTCAAAATTTTTAACTGGTAGTGTATATTTTTTAATTAATCTGCAGTGCTTTTCTATCAACTTTTGATTAATTCTGATTTTCCATCTGTGTTCTGTTCAGGTGTTTGCTCTCCTGTCTAGAGAATCGGCTCATAAGCTGTTGATCTTGGCCGGCCTGAGTGAGGAGGAAAGCGGAGATGTGCTTTATAACAAAGGACTGTTTTCGCCACACCAACTAAAACACATTCTTATAGAGCAGGTACACAGTTAACCATGCTTTCTCTTTTTTCAGTTATCACAGCAGTATGCGATAGTAAATCTGAATGCACAAACTTGTCATACATGGAAGTCCAAATGACCTGAATACATGTTGAATGTGCATGTTTATAGAACCAGCATTGAAACAGTGTTTTCAAGAAATTACATATACAAATCTCAGGTTTTAAGTTTATAGCTCAAACTATAGTGCAGGTGCAAAGTATAATTTGAAAGTAAACCTTTATTACCATCTATGAATCCAGGCTTAATTTAGAGCAATGACTAATCATTATCTTCTCATATTACTGATTATTCTTTCAGTTTGTACAGTACTGTATCAGAAAACTGTCAAAAGGTTTCCAGACTGGTTTTCAAAAGTCTCCTTTGACAAAAGTGCAAAACTCTGAAAATGTTGTAGTGAGGGGAAGGAGACACGATAGAGACACACTGTCAGAGAGAGCTGGACATTAATAATAACTAATGATTAAATGCACAGTGGCATCAGGCTCCATGGATAGAAAAAACTGGGTGTCATCTGCATAGCAATGAAAATATATTCAAGCCTTTCTAATAATACTGCTAATGGGTTCAAAAATAATTTTATGAAAACAAAGAACAAACACACACGACGGCTTTTACTCCTGCTAGCAAGGGAGGGCGCACATGCTCTGCTCAGCCGACGTCAACCCCGCTCCGAGCGGAAGTGACCTCCACTGAACAAGGAAGTCTCTCGCTCTTTGCTCCCTTGCAGCGGTTTTTATTTAAAAAATACGAGTAATAAAAGTCACGTGATCTTACACAAAGATGTAGTTTTACAGCAGTAATAAAACAACATTCTTGGCTCTTCTTTAACCATATATGGTTAACAAGTAAACCATGGAATGTGTACACGTAGACGAAGCGTACAGTACATGATTTCCTCTGTGCGTATGTGCCTGCCTGGTCAAGTCAGTATGTGTCTGTGTGTCTGTCTGTGAGCTAAATACAGTCAATAAGTAACTGCAGTGACATTCTTTAGGAATGTCACATGTCTTCATTTAAAAAGAAAAGAAACAGTATAATATATACATATAAATTAATAAAAGCAGAAGCGATGATAACCAATTATAAACAGAAGTAAGATTACACAATAATCCTAACAACTGCCCATAGTGTAAATAGCTCCTAGCACAGAACCTTGTGGAACTCTTTATTTAACCATAGTGTGTGAAGAAGACTCCCCATTTACATGAACAAAAAAGGACTTTATTGGATAGATATGATTCAAACCACTGCGGTACAGTACCTTTAACACCTATGACATGCTGTAATCTCTGTAATATACAGCAACTTTATGGTCAACAGTAAAATTATAAGGCAGGGCACTGTTAGCACTGCTGCCTCACAGATAGAATGACATCTGGAAGGCCTGGATTCAATTTCACCTTGGCCTGGGCCTCTCTCTGTGTGGACTTTGCATGTTGTCCCCGTGTCTCTCTAAATTGCCCATTGGTGTGAATGTGAGTGTGAATGGTTGTCTGTCTCTCTGTGTTGGCCCTGCGACAGGCTGGTGACCGGCACAGGGTGTACCCTGCCTCTCACCCTATGTCAGCCTCCAGCCTCCAGCCCTCCTGTGACCCTGAACAGGATAAGCAGAAGAGAATGGATGGATGAATGGATGGATGGATGGATGGATGGATGGATGGATGGAACAGACAGTATTGAACTCTTGACTCAGGCTTAGCAGGACAAGCACAGAGATGAGTCCACTGTCAGAGGCCATAATAAGATAG
This sequence comes from Apistogramma diplotaenia, assembly GCA_015052665.1. Classification (NCBI taxonomy): domain Eukaryota; kingdom Metazoa; phylum Chordata; class Actinopteri; order Cichliformes; family Cichlidae; genus Apistogramma; species Apistogramma diplotaenia. Next base: position 13,668 of record VOQJ01035162.1, on the reverse strand, counting down.
TTTATAACCTTCACTAATGCTGTTTTTGTAATGTGATGAATTCTGGAATTAGCTAAGACAGCTGGGTTGAGTGATGGGATTTTCAGTAATAGTTTAATTACTGCCACTATTAAAGAAATGTGAGCAAGGTATACAGACATTTTAATTTTCATGTTAATAATTTGCAGCATTTGCTGTAAGTATTGCGAAAGATCAAATCAAAAAATTGTATATATAATGCTGAGCAACATGTCTCTTTTCAGTTTTTTGATCAGGAGAGCTCTGCGCCCTCACTTCCACAAAACAGGATCCATCTAACCCTTAGCTGTCCCAACATTGGCCAGTGGAGAAAGGCTCTCTTGGAAAACCAGCCCCTGCAAGGTCCTTTAACTCTGCGCATAAACCCCCCAGAGGTGCTGCCTGCCATGGAGGCTCTGGGGGAATTCACATCACTTATCTCTGGCACCATTTGTCCTTCTTCCCCCTTTGACCTGCTGCCACCTCCTACCACTGTGGGTTTCCTCAAGCTCTCCCGCCCCTGCTGTTACGTGTTCCCTGCTGGCCGCGGCGATTGTGCCTTCTTTGCTGTTAATGGATTCACGGTGCTGGTGGATGGAGGCTCGGACTCTCAGGCCTGCTTCTGGAAGCTGGTTCGCCACCTCGACAGAGTTGATGCAGTTTTGTTGACGCACATTGGGACAGAGAACCTCCCTGGTGTCATCTCCTTCCTGGACAGGAAGGTGGCTGAGCAGGAGCTGAGAACTGATGTCATAGGTACATGACAAAATATAATGAGAAAATTATGCTCTCTTTACTGTACCTATTTCATTTTTTTTAAATAATACATTGCTGATCTTTATCTCTCTGTATATTGCTTTATATGCACAGAGGACTCATCTAAGAGGCTCATCTCTCCAGAGCTTGGAGTAGTGTTCTTTAATGGCCCCAGCAGGTTGCAGGTGGAACAAAACCCTTGTGAGTGATTAATTAAAACAACAGTAGAGTAAAAAAGTGATTAAATAAAACCAAATAGTTAATCATTCATTTTGCTAATGAATGCATTTCTATGATTATGTTTTATTAATTTATTCATTATTGTTGTCCAAGTACTGACAACTTAAACTTATGCATGTTATCTCATCAGGATTTTTAACTCTTGAAAAAGTGTTATGAGTGACTGGTTATAGGTTATCATTCTTCTCCTGTCAGGTATGGACAATGTACTGAAGAGCACACAGCAGGCAGCTCTAACTCTACAGCTGTTAAAGAAGTTAGACATCAGGCCGCAACCAATGTTTCGACCGCAAGGAGTCCCCATAGAGCCCCTGACCCTTTTCCAAAAGATGGGAGTGGGGCAGTTGGATTTATACATTCTGAACCCAGGCAAAACCAGCCAGGAATACCAGGCATTTATGCAAAACTGGCCCGATGGAGTTTCATCAGCATCCAAATCCCAAACACTCCCCCTCACTGCCCTCACCTCTGTTTCTGCCCTGCTTGTGTGGCATCCAGCATGTTCTCATGAGAAGGTGGTCAGGGTGCTTTTCCCTGGCATTACCCCACAGGCAAAGCTTCTGCAGGGGCTGGAGAAGCTAAAGGGGCTGGCCTTTCTCCAGAAACCCACAGTGACAACTGGAGACCTAGAGAAGCTAGGGGAAGACAGAAAGACCAAGAGGACAGAGAGTCAGGACAGTGGCAGGTCACAAGGGAAGGAGGGAACACAAAAACAAAAAAAAGAGCGCGGAGATGGTAAGGATGTGTCCTTAAAGGAAAAAGGAAAAGCATTAAATGGAAGCGGCACTATGGATACTGATAAAACCAAAATAAAAGAGACAAGCATAAAGGATAAAACAGCAGAGAAGAATGCTTCAAAAAAAGGAGGAGGAAAGGATGGGAAAAAAGAGGAAAAGGCTGACAACAAAGAGGGGAACGGTGCTAGAAAGAATAATCAGGGGAAAAAGGATGGTGTTCCCTCCAAACCAAAGAATGAAAATAAAACAAAGCTCAAAAAAGAAGCAAAAAATGATTCTAAAATAGGAGAGAAGAAAACAAAAAAGACATCAGGAAAGGAAGCAAATGATGGCAAGAAGCTACGCGTCAGCAGTGAACTGCCAAATAATGACTCAGCCAAATCTAACACTGGGGCTGTCCCAGAAGTCCTTGACCCTGTTACTGAGCAGGAACATAAAAAAATGGACCCTGAGGAGAATCAATGTGGTTCCAAAATGTCTACCCCTGAGGATATGACAGCTGATTTTCTCAGGCTGAAGGAGGAAACTCAAAGAGAAGATGCACAGGTGGAAACAGTAGATAAGCAGAAAAGCAGTGATCCAGGAAATGAAAAGTGCCTAGGAGGCCTGAGCAAAGACGACAGATGTAATAAAACGGCTGACAGATCAGTGGACGAAGCAGCAGGTAGCGCAGGTGTAATGGAAGGAAGGAATAGTGGAATTTGTGAGAGAGCTGATACAGACCTGCAGAAAAACCTTGTAGACCAGCCTGGAAACACTATGAAACCTGCAAAGGTTGTAGGATTTCCATCTCCCTTGAACAAGGCACCAAAGAATGATCATACAGTCCAGCTAGACTTAACTCCCACTGAGTACACACTTCTTGATGGGGCTTTGAAATATAGTCCACCCTCACGATCCTCTCCAGAGAACCAGGCGCCTATCAGCCCTGATGAGGAGACCGTAGAACCAGCATCTCCTGACTCACGGCCCAATAGTGCAGGCCACACTCCTTACTGTTTGTCCCCAGATGATGTTTGGTGCAACAGATCTGCTCTTAGCCGGCTACAAGCCCAGATGAGTAACCAAGATTCTGCTGATGTTAACCAGCCAAATACATCTTCCAGACAAAGTGAGGGGCAGCAATGCCAGCCTAAAAACACCCCAGAGAACCCCACACATCCCAGAGAGAAGCATCTAAGTTTCCTTTCTTTGGGCACACTTAAAGAGGGATCTTCAGACCCATCTCCCTCTGTTGCCACCACTACTACACACTCCATGCCAGCGGAGGTGAGCTCACCTCAGTCAACAGAAGTAGATGAATCACTGTCCATGTCCTTTGAGCAGGGACCGACCATTGGGAGCCAGAGAGAAGGAGATGACAGTGTTTATCACTCCCACTCTAACGGCAGCCACTTTGTAGGAATGTCTTTACAAATGAAGAAGCCTCTCAGATCTTTAGGTCAGGGTTCAGAGACAACACGACCTTTGGCTCCTAGTACACTTCATTTTGAGGCTTCAGGTCACGATGTGGACCTGTGTCTGGTTTCTCCTTGTGAGTTTAAACATTTCAAACAGCCCGACTCTGGCTCAGGCACCAGCGACACCTCCAGAGGAGCATTTACTCCTCATCATCATGGCAACAACAATAACAACCCCAAGGACACGTCACCCAGTGATTCAAATGCCCCTGTTTGCACTGAGGACTGCCCATCGACCACCGCTGACGGAGCTCTGGACTCGGATGAGGATGAGTCATGTAGTGAGCCTTCTAATTCTCCACACAACCTCCTCACCAATCAGGCTCTGCCCCCAGACCCTCTACCAGCACCTCTCAGGGACAGTCCTCCCCTGCCTCCACATCCTGATGCCTCCATGCCAGTTCCCCAATTTGACTCTGATGTTAATGGAAAGAGAGCTAAAGCCATGGGCATGCGAGGGAAAAAAATGGCTGGGGTGAGTGCCTGTGCCTGTGTTAAGATCATGCACGAGCTCTAGTTAGGTCTGCTAGGGGATAATTGATATTAGTGTGGCTTCAGATAGTTTGGTTGTATTTCTAGGCTGAGTGCAGGTTGAATCTTTTGGCTGTATTGTCACACACTTGCTAAAACACGTCCATGTAAACACTGAATGAATGTGTCCAGAATACTGCTAGAGTGAAGGGAGTTGAGCATTTTGAAAGTGTGACAGATTAATCCTGCTTAAGACAGACTGGAAATAGACAGTTTTCTGTCTGAAGTGTAACTCAGACTGTATGTCTGTGAAAACGTTAAGCTTTTATTTTCGAAGAGTAAAAGCGTTATATGCACGCCAATACAAAATATCTGCCATTTTGACACAACACATGTATTTTCTGTTACTTCACAAAAGCCACCCGTGTACACAGAATTGACCTTTTGACTCAGATTACTTTTAATCTCAAAGTATAACCTATAAATCCTGGGGCAAACATTCTCCTAATCATTATTTTAAATATTTGGACCATAACATTGTCTTAATCCTAATCTATTTAAACAAAATCTACTTTTAAACTTTGTACTCAGTTTTATTTTATTTATTTATTTTTTGTGACAAGGTTATTGAGGCCCCCCAAAAAACAGGCTCAGGGAAAAGTAAGACCGGGAGTCAAAGTGGAGTCACAAAGGGAGGCGTCTCTTCTCCTCGTACACCTTCCTCCACCACTCGCTCAACACCAGCAAAATCTTCATCCAGTCCAGGTATGAGCTGTGAAATGTGATTTCCCACAATCTTTCTCTGGCCCTGAGTAATTGTTGCCCTGTAAAAGTGTTGTTAGGCTGTAATTTCTCCTGTCCCTTCTGCCACAGGCTCTAAGGCTACCTCTGTTGGTGAAGTCAGTGTGTATGTGGACCTGGCCTATACCCCTTCTGGAGTCTCCTCCTCCACAGTTAATGTGGACTTCTTCAGGTGTGTTCGCTCTTCTTGCTACATCATCAGTGGTGACAGTCCGGAACGGGAGGAGCTAATGAGGCAAACCCTGGATGCTCTTCTGGAAGCAAAGATCTCATGGCCAGACTCTATGCAGGTAGGGACATTATACAGCAGATAATTGTCACCGTGTTTCTCAAAAAAAAAATTTCTTGGAGAAAATGTAAAATGCAAGATAAACTTGGCCCACATGCAACAGCTTTTACAACAGCAGATTTTTAAAAAATAAATGCATGGCTGCATCCACACAGAGCAAACCAATCAGTTCTGATTAGGAAGATCCCAAAACACAAGCTGTACATCCCTCCAGATGCTGATATCATCAGCTATCAGCAAATAACTTAAGTGATCTTTTCTATTTCTCCAGGTGACAGTGATCCCTACCTTCGAGTCAGCATCGATGCAGGAGTGGTACCAGCAGACTTTGGACAAACAGCGGGAGCTAGGAATCACCGTCCTGGGATCTAACAGCACCGTTGCCATGCAGGATGAGACGTTCCCTGCCTGCAAAATAGAGTTCTGAGGCAAATTAGGATATGCAGCCAGGAGGAAGGAAGGTGAGCTAAATGAAGCTGTGAAGTGAGACAGAAAGTGTGAGGACTGGTGGAGTGACAGAATAGGGTGTTAGAAGCAGAGATTATGGGGAAAAGTGCAACTCTTTCCACCTACATGACTGAGTAGATAACAGTATGACGTCACCTTACCCCCTCCTGGTATAACACATCTTTTTGATTGTCTTGCACCAAAGGGTCCTTATTTCTCTTCCCTTTGAGGAGCACTGCATGACTTCTTGACCCATGACCCTGTGTAAAACAGGAGAGGAGATCATACTGGCTGCAAGAGAAGCATGTCAGCCTGCATCAATGTAGATTAACATAAAAGCTGATGCTATAGATGACTGAAAATAGAGTACATGGGGTTAATGGGACTTTGTGTAGGCTTGCACTGAAACGTGATTGCAGTTTGTGCTATGTACTTGGGCCTGTTTTGCTGCTTTTAACAATAACAGCTTTCAACAATATTTATCCATAATACATCCATCTGGTAAAAATGTCCAAATGTTTATTTATGACAGCACTGCATTTCTTACATTTTATAAATAAGACTTATTTGAGCATTCATTTTTTACTAGGAGTCCCACATATTCACATTAAGTGGTCAAGTGTTTTATTCTGAGCACTGTAAGTAGATGTGATGTGCGCTGTGCTTGTGTTTTAACTGCTTTAAAAAAAGCACTATGCTGCAGTGTCAACCATGACATCCATGCTGAGCAAACAGTCTCTCAAAAATGCTGAAAATGATAAATGACTGAATCTGAGATTACTGACAGCGAGTGTGAAAACTGCAAATCCGCCAGAAGGGATTAGAGTCCCAGATTAAATTTAATACTATTACAGCAATCATGGTATTAATAATAGTCCTGCAATTGTAATTAATTTCAAGTGCTTATGATCATAAATATAATGCTCAGACTTGTTAATGATGCCTTTTTTTCATTCTGGATATGATCGCACAGTCGGCTGTAGAAAGGTGAAGTCATGGATTAGTTGCAGTCACTGGTAGTGGAGGCTTGCCAAAGTGTAAATAAGAATACATAAACAGATTGTATTTATATAGTGAAGACATCCTGAAACTAGAGCTGAAAGTCACCAAAAAAACAAAACAAAAACAAAACCCCACACTGCTGAAGGACACTTTGTTTAATATATTCATAATTTCATTTTTGTCATTAAAAATTCCCTCTTTGTTACAAAACAAGAAAGAAAATAGTAAAAAATAGTAAATATTAATAGAAAATAGTAAAATATGCCAGATTATAATTAGAAGCTAATTCTGCTACGCACCAGTATAAAATTGACCACTTTTGAAGAGTAAGTTTTCTTTATTAATTGAATGACTAAATATTTAAATGCAGCTCTTACCTCAAGGAAATTATTCTGAGGGGAAAAGCTACTTAAGCTAATTAAGTACAGTCACATGAAAATGTCCAAAGTGCAATTTCACAGTAATAACTGGTGATTTTTATTGCATCTGCCCATCAGAAGAATTGGTACAGTCACGGTCACAGGTCCTTGTCATATTTCAGCCTAATCCAGGCATCCATTAATTTGTGTAACATAGAGGACTGTGTAAGAACTTATGATTTAAATCACAATACTCTATTCATGTCACATGAATGTGCATGTGGAGTTTGATTTATACCAAAGTATAAGATCGCAAAGACAAAACTGCCCATTTTTCCCTGATACATTTTCTCCTGATACATGAAAATAAATGATCATGAGCTTGTTATATTTAAGGAAAAAAAAATATTTTTAGCAATTATATATGAGCATCACCCATCCCAATAATGTTACAATGATGTCCAAAACTAATTTATTTAACAACCCACTTCTGCCTTTTTTTCTGCAAAATGGCGCCAGTGCGAATAATTTACGGAGACTTGAGGTTTCAGCTAATGACTACTTGAAGCCCACAGTATCCAAGTGAATTGTAATTATGTGTATGTGTCTTGCATGTATAAAATATGTACTGTATGTTGTGCCATTCATGATATTCATGAAGAAAGAGAGCAAGGAACTGTATGGGTAGAGCAAAGTGTCACTTTGTAATTGTCTGTAAGCACATACAATAACAATGTCAAAATGTGTGGGTTGTAGAACAGGGAGCAATGTATGAATAAAGAATGTGCATCACCATTCAAAAGTCTGCTGAGAGCTGTGGAAATGCTAATTCTTTGGTAGGAAAGCCCTGTGGATGTTGAATCAGATTGTCATAATTTTGCAACATAATATAACAAATTACTTTTATTTATTGTTGCTATATTTTATTTTTCCACATTATCCTCTTTACGGTTTGCTGGTCAAGAAAATCAGGTCTTCTGACAAACTGGAGTTTGAGGATGTGTAACTGATTGAATGTTAGCTCTGCAAATATTTTGTCATTTTAGATCCACTGATTAAAATAAGTATGCTTTCTGAAATATTTTTAATGCAGAGGGGCATGCTGGGAAGTATATCACTTCCACTTCCTGACTTGTCATTTTTTGGACATTGTGCCTGAAGCTATTAATATCAACTTTGCAACAATTTAATTTTTGTTGACTTTTAGAGTAGTTTATTGACTCTTGCTTGCTAAATTATGTTTAGCAAGCAAAGCAAAAAAGGTGCTGCTCAAAAGTAGAGAGGAGAGCAGGATGCCTATACTGCTAGGACTTTGCTGAGAGCAAGGTTGAAGGCAAAGATG
>VOQJ01035159.1:37993-52609 GCA_015052665.1 Apistogramma diplotaenia | reverse complement strand
AACACTGACCACAATCAGCTGGTTAATACAGTAGGTCCAGCTCTTTTATTGTTGTAAAGTGAAGCAGACAAAAGTTACCTGGAGTATAAATGAAGGGAAAAGATCGACATGAGAAAAATCTAAATCTAAACCATGTTGAGCCAGTGCACAATGACATTTCTCAGCTATGTATAGAGCCTGTCAGAGGTTGTCACTGTTCATAAGCAGACCCATAATATCGGTACAAATGTACATGTGGAGCTTGGTAGGAAGTGTTCAAGTCGAGACAAAAAGAAAATAGAGCCTCAAACAGAGAGGTGGACAGAGATAGATTGATGGTGACAAAAGAATCAGCTGACGAATGACTGAAGCTTTGGAAAATCAGAAGGGGGGGGACTGACTAAGCTGCTGTGGGTCTCAGAGGGAAAGCTTTTTCGTGAAGCTCCAACCAGCTGAGCCACTTTGATAAAGTAGGAGGACTTTAGCTGTGGGTTACGATTTGGATCAAGTGTGGGTGATGAAGCAGTTTCTCCAGTAAAGCATGTGCCTGGCAGCTTTGTCAATAACACACTTGCTTTGGATTGCGACACAAAAGTCCTCGCAAAGTGTTTTCTGAACTGAACTGAATAAGTTATTCAACACATATGCAGACAATCAACTTTATTTATATTGAATACAAAATGTGAGCATTTTTGACTGATGTGGTCTCCTTTGACATTGACCTTTTTGTTCATTATTTTTGTTAATAACTAAACATCATTTTCAAGCCAAGTTGTGACTTTCATTTCCACTACAGCCTCAAAGCAGGAAACAGGCATGCCGAGCTGTGCTGCTATGTGTACAGGTTTTTTAATGGCATCCTCTTCTTTGCTTTGCTAAACTTCTCTGCCTAAATGTTTTTGCTTCATTTCTGTGTTCATGCTTGCAGTTCCAAATATCAGGATTATTATACTGTTCATTGATCCCTTTCAGAGACCCCAGCCCCCTCCAGAATGTGAATTGGATAAGTCGACGGAAATAAATAGATACTTTTCAGCAAAATGCTATGTTAGCTAAAGCTTTTATTGTGAAGATATCACAGGAAATACAATAGCTTTATCAACTATCCATCCATCCATTTTCTTCCACTTGTCAAGGCCAGGGTTGGTGGGGGGGTGAGCCTATCCAAGCTGCCATAGGGCGGGGTAGACCCTGGACAGGTCGCCAGTTTGTTGCAGGGCTAGCACAGAGAGAAAACCATTCACACTTATCATTAGCAATTCATTGAAACAGTTTGACGAAGCCTTCCAGTGAGGAATCACTGGACTCCGCTGGTTGCAGCTTTTCACAGCGTGGCTCAGTGCAACTAAAACCCAACGATGGATAAACAGTCTTAATCCTGCAGCCGCATATCACATATCTGTTTGCCAAAATCCCATCTGTAGCGCATGCAATATGAAACTGTGATTTATTAGAATTATTTTGGTGCCGACGTGACTACTTTGATCACACACCAATTTGACTATAATTACGTTAACGCTCTGCCCTAGGAGAAGAAGAAAAAAAACATTAAAAGCTACATTACATTGAGGATTGCTGTGTAGGTGGGTGGAGAGGGGGAATCGTTTTCAGAGTACAGCCCTCTAATCAGTATTTAACTTCAAACATTTGCTTGTGTGGCTAATTGAGGATGACAGATGAAGAGAGGCTAGCTGGCTTGCAGAGTGTAATTGGAGGCTAATTCTCTGTGATTTTTCTCATCTCAATGGGACAGATCAGTGGTCTGGGGAGGGGAGATAATCAGGTGAACAAATCACTGTAGTCTGTCTCTGAATTCTTGTTGAACAGCTGGACCTGATAAGCCAAGCTGATTACTGATGAGAGCAACATAAAGTAACTAGATGCTGCATCGGAGAATTTTATTTATTTATTTTCCAAGTTCAAAAGCCACCTCACTCAAACAAATTAAATGGCTGTACGCCGCGAAAAACATTGTGCTACGTACTGTAGCAAGATGCTTTCTGCTGGTTCAAGTGATCTTGTGTATGCAGTCGTATGCACACTCCCATCGTGTTTTAAACTGCTAACACTAACGCCACCTGGCATCTGTTTTGTTTTGTAGTGTGATTTGCATTACAAAAAAAAAGGATTTTAGGTGAATAAATACTCAGCTTCTTGAAAAATTACGGTCCTTAAGGGCTTCTTAAATATTTGAATTTTAGTCACAGGAAGAGACTAAAAGAGAAACTGCATCATTTCACCCGCTTCGAATCATTTCAAAGGAGTCATTTTTTAATTATTATTATTCTCTGTAGCTCAGTAACAAATATATATTACCTGAAAATAATCAGTTTTGCAGGCATGCACACATTTAATTGTACAGGCCAATACACATTTTTGCTGCCTGCAGTGTTTTCCCTGAGGCCAAGGTCCAATTACAAATTCCGTTATTCTTTTTTTCTTTCAATTCATGTATGCTAATGTGCAACTTATGTTGGGCAGCAAACTAAAATAACATGCTGAAAATCTGTGAGGATGTAAGTTATGGAGAACAAAAGGTAACCTTATGCACCTGATGCTTCTTAAACACACGGGGAAGCTGTCCCAGATGGCTCTGCAGGTTATCTCATGCCCACCCGTCACTTCGATAATGCTCCCGTTTACATGATCACAGCCCACCACAGGCAATGATTTCTTTTTTGCAAAACTTCACAAAAAACAATTTTAAAGAAGTAGAGGCAAAAGAATAGAACAAAAGTAATTTGATGAGAAGGGCAGAACATTAAGCCAGAAGGAAGAGACCGTATTGATTACAGTGTAAAGGTTTTTGAGCACCATTGCGAGGCTCTGGCAGCTTAAGGACTATGCCATGATTCACCTGAACAGTTTAAGTGAGGTTAGTACTTGAGATAATGGACAGTTTTACTCCTTCAATCATGTTTATAGTTCATATACATCACAAAGAAAGCCTCTCTCATCAGGTAAGTCTCTGCAGTGGTGGCTATAATGGCGAGATTAACAGTAATGTAACTTTTTATACAGAAAAAATGTTTTGCCGGTGCATTCTTACACTACCCTTGGTCATCATTGGTACTAATTTGAAAATCTTTGATTTTACATAGTATAGTAGCCAGAAAAGTCTCTATGCCCATGATGGCACAATGTCGTGTGTCACAGTTTATGCCATTTTTGCCATTTGGCTTCCCTCAGAAGCCTCAGGCACTTAGAGCAGAACTCACCACTGACACTCTGACCCTGTGGGAACAATTGACCGGGCACAATCCTGTGAATAAAAGAAGAAAGAACAAGCTAAGCATGTGATCCTGACTTGACATGCTACCTGCAGGCTTGGAAACTACAGGTTATTTCAGTGAATTCTGCAGTTTTGGTCTCAGGATCTGAGTGGTGAAGATTTGCGACATTAAAAAAAGCAGGACTAGTTTGAGACAAATTGAGGTTCTCAGTAAAACTGCAGATGCGCAAGTTCAGAAGGTCAGAACGGGACTTCCTCTGAGTGCTCTAAAAGTAGCAGGACCAATTAAATTGTTGGAACGTTTAATCACACGAGGTTATTGCTTTTCATCTGTGCTGTTCCAGAACATTTTCATCAGACCTCATGCTACATGGGCAGTTTTAATGATATCTTCTTCCTTTCTGTTTCAGTCTTAGTAAAGTCGAAGCAAATGTGTTTTTTGCGAGTAGATAATTATTTTTCCCAAAGTAAGGAACAGGTATGTATTTTGGAAATTATGAAAAGTAAAAGTAGTTACCAAGCAACAAATTGGTTTATCCAACACACACTGCTGTTCCTTTGCATAATTTTTTTCCATCACTTTTTTCCAGTATCTAATTATCGCTTCTCCTGCGACTGTTATTTGCTTTAATTCAGTCGCTCGCTCTTGTCTGGCTTATTATCCTCCACTCTGCACTGTGTTTCAATTTGTCTTCTTTTCTTTGAGGTACATCCAGTTTTTTTTTCCTTTTCCAGTAGAAGGACAATTGTGAATCAACATAGTTAAGACCTGTTGGGTTTAGCTGTTAATTATTTGCATGTATTTCACACCTACTTGAACAAAATGGCTTGCTCATTATTATCTCATTGCTCTTTTGTTTCATATGCACTTGTTTGAATCTTCATTAGAGCAAACAAGTGCTGCAACCATCTGCCCAGTTTCTCATTTCCTCATTTGAATTCAGGCCCAAACACAATGAGTTTGCATATTTATGGAGGTTTTGGCTGAATATCTATGAATAATCTGAGAATCTGTTGGTTTTTTCCTAAACTCTATGCTGAAAACACAGTTGAGAAATACAGTGGATTTCTGGTCGTGCTTCTTTCAAATGTAAATTTAACTGGATTTATGAGGTGTTTTATGAGGCAGGATAAAGTCGTCCTACATTTATTTGGAGCTCATTATTAATATTTAAAATGAACCTGGATTCTGCACATTGTCTTGATTAAAAAAATGTCATCTTCCAAACTGAACTTGTTTGTTTTTACTGCAGCCAAGTTAAGAGTTAAGACCAAAACAAAGAACCGCGATTATGCTGCTGGACAAAACTGATCCAACACGTGCCACCAATATGCTTTGGAACGTTATTTTGTATTGCGTGATGGAAATGTTGTTATTTCTTTGTAACTGTGGTAAATATTGTTCTACCAGCAATACAATAGGCATGGTGACCTGTATACTTGGGCTGCAACTATTGATTATTTTGGTAATCGAGTATTCGATCAAGTATTCCATCAATTAATCGGATAAGAAATACTTTTGTGGTATTAATTCATTCATTCTTTCGCAGCGTGAAACAAACAGCTGTGGGAATCCGTCGCACCGACGGAACACATTAATGTTGCTAACGTGGGAGAAACGCTTCGCTTACTCGGTGACACCTGAGCTGCAGAGTTTAAACGAAACATCAAAGCAACAAATTCGTGTCGAGTATTTTTTATAATCCGATTATTCAAGTTACTCACGGAATTGTTGCAACCCTCCTATAAAGTGAATGTTTAATAAAAAGTTATATACATACATTTAAACAGTTGCAGAAGTTTGTTTCGGGACCGTTGAAACCTTGAACTATTTGCATTTTGTGTACACTCACTGTGATATTTTAAATAAAATGATGCCACTGTTTAATACCATTGTGTTGCCATGGTGATGGTCTGCGTGTCAGCAGATTTTATTTGACATTCAGCTGAAGGTGCCTGTAGCAACTACAGCTGGTCTTTTGTGTGTGAATGTGTGTGGGTTTGACAGTCTGTTTAATGAATGTAATCCTTCACATTTAGGGACGGGGTAGCTCTGGCAAGCATGTGTAGACCATGTGCACGCGCAGAGAGAAGCGAGTGAGAGGGAGAAAGACGAGGCCTTGAGCTGAAGTCGGTGCTTCATTTTTTGTGCAAGAAACTGTTAATTCCTTGACGTAACTGTGTTATCATAAGACGGCTCAGATCAGCTGCAGGGCAGAGTGTCGCTGCGCTTAATAAGAAAGGTCGCATACTGTAACGGAGGATGCTTTTGGTGCAAGTGATGAGACCAAATACTTTACATGGACGTGCAGGCAGCAATTATTCACGGTCACAAATTAACGCATGCTTATTGATGCACAAGGCCTGCACGCACAAACACACGCTTAACACAAACCTACAGCAAATATCAGAGTGGGTGCCCGTGCTCTCTGCTCAACGGGTGTGACTGACTCCTGCAATTCGCGTTGGAGCAGCTGCCTTGTAGTCATTAAAATGTCAGTTGTTTCTTGACATTTACCTCCTTTCCCATTTAGGAGAAAGAGAAAAACATTCTCAAAAAACCCGCTACAAAGAAGTGTGAGAAATATGCAAGGACATTTTAAAAAGTCACTACTTCTGTTTTCTTCCCGTTCGGTGCTGTGTGGATTCGAGTGTCCAGCTTCAAATGTCCTCTATAAGCTCGTACAGCTTTCTTTCAAAGTCAAATGATGTTTCCATCAGCCGCATTATTTTCTGCTCTGTCCCAACAGTAATTGTTGGAGAGTTGCCCTGAAAAGGTCTTTAACCCTACATAAACAGACAGAAAGGCACGAGGTGAGGACGAGTCTTTTGAGGCAGATAAGAGTGGAGCTGTCAGCGAGGCAAATTTCACTCAGCATGCCCAGCAGATTTATGAGTTTGTGATTGTAATGCATTATCTGGTGAAGGCAGCCAACACGAAGATTGCAAGCAGCAGACAGTGTCCCATTATCACGGGCCATCCAGAGGAGCACATGAGAGTCAGGCTGGCACGAAGACACAACCAGAATGCACGCTATACAGAAATTCGAACACAGAAAGACGTGTGACTGCAGCCACTGCGAAGCATAGCGTTTATGCTTTGTGAGTCATCTCATTCTCCGCAGAAGCTGCATTTTCAATAGGTTGTTGCTGCCTGGTGCAGGGGGTGGCAACCTTTACTATCCAAAGAGCCATTTTTGAGTGATTTTTGAAGAAAAACATAAACTCTGACTCAAAACATATTTAGGCCTTATAATAAAGGCGATACAGCCTGTTATGTATGAATGAGCCTGTCAACATTAGGAATAAGTGTAAATAATTCCAATCTTTCGGCACATGTAGAACATTTATGATTATGTGGTACTTCAATATAGCCAGCAACAGCCAGGAACCATTGCAAACAAGTTTCCCAAGCAAGCTGTGGTTGTATCACATGATGTCACACGCGAAACCTCTATAATAATCCCAATACACCAGTAATGTGTAATAACTTTGTTATGTTGCTCAATAATGGTCTAATAGTGGGGTGGCTTTGGTTCAGGAGATAGAACAGGGCATCTACTAATCAGAAGGCGGGTGGTTAAATCCCTGGCTGCTCCAGGCTGCACGCCAAAGCATCCTTGGGCAAGATACTGAGCCCCATGCTGCTTCTGGGGTTAGTATGCTGGCTCAATGGTTAGCAGAAGGTCCTGGGTTTGAATCCATCATCAGCATTTCTCCCCGTGTCTGCGTGGCTTCACCCCTGTGAAGTGATCATGCTCAAAAATAATCCTTAAAGAGTCACCTGAAGAACAGGTGTGTTTTGTTACAGAAATCTATTTGTACCAAAAAAACAAAGCCAGACACATGCTCTCACAGACTTCACATCATCCAGTCCTACATACTATAATCAAAGAGGCAGAGTCTACTGAGACACACACTGAATCAATGCAGAGCAGGAAAAAAGAGGCAATATTGTACTGAAGAGTGAGCAAGCAGACTGCTCAAGGGAGATAAAGTCAATTAAATTCTCATCAAACCAAAAGGATACCATGCATTTGATTTTGGCAAGGTGTGTGTGTGTGTGTGTGTGTGTGTGTGTGTGTGTTTGTGTGTGTGCGTGCGTGTGCGTGTGTGTGTGTGTTGATGATAATCAAGGGGGTAGATGAGATGGACCGAGTTCTAAAGAAGAGACAGTGAAGCTGCTGATGCAGTTGAAATTTCCTAATATGCACATATAGTTTTCAAGCTGTGCCAAAGCCTACAACAATAAGCTATGAATCAGCTGAAGGGTATAAATATGTGGTGTGTAAATGGTGCTGAACTAGACATTTATAGAGGTAAATAACACACAAACACAGAACAAAAGAGCACTCATTCCTGACTGCAGGAGGGGCATTAGCCAGGTTGTGGCAGATTTTCAGTCAGGTGTCTGATTTTGGAGGCCAGCCCTAAAGCCATGCATTCCTTCTCTGGAGGAAATACAGAGCCTGCAGCTAAAATGGTTCCCCAGCCACACTGCTGTACTTTAATTAGCACAGGGCTGAGTTAAAGCATGGTGTGCTAACCTCCTACAGCAAAAGGGGAATAATGTCTGTGCCAAAGAATCAATTTTTCAACCCATTGGCACTGTGTTTCCTCCTGATTCGAATTTTTTTAATCAAGGCTGCTCTGCAGACTATTGCAGCTGGACAACTCAGAGACAAAGACAGGGGAGGTGTTGAGCTCAGATAGGCATAAAGACCCAAAGTGCCATTTACCTTTGATCAAAGCCAATGCAGACATTAATTAATCAATCTTATTTGATCAAATTATTGATAAACAATGAAACTTTTGTAAATTCCAAATATATTATTCCTAGCTTTTAATGTTACAGCTCATTTCTAAGTTTTTATATAGCTGCTAATTAACTCCTTGAACTCGAGATACTGGAAGATGTCTCAATGGATTCGTTTTTAATATTCTCAAAAAAATTTAAAAACATATATTATCATTATATTAAGGATATAATATGAGTTCAGTGAGAGTTCACAAAGGAGCACTATGCACCTTCTCATTGTGTTGTATCACGTCGGTTCTTATTTAGAGTTTTCTGTTCATTCTCATTGTTACGTTGATGTTTAATGCCTGTTTGGATCTTATTATCATCCTTGTAAGTTCCATTCTTATAGCAAGTTTGATTTGGTTGTGTGGCTGGCTGGAGATGGACCCAAAATGCATTACTCAGAAGACGAAGCATAAACTCAAAACTGCTTTATTGCTGAGCATTACTAAATACAAACTAGAGAAGACAAATCCTGCCAGGAGGTTTGCTGGTGGCCCATGGTGAAAAGAGGAGACAGGAACTTCCAGTAGGGTTGCAATGGAGAAAACCCTCTGGAGGCCAGTGAAGGCGGAGACAAAGGATGAGGTTTACATTGCTGGAGGTGGTGGAACACCACTGGTGGCTTGGCTGGGAGCCAATGACTACAACGAGGACCCTCGGATGACCTGCCAGATAACTGGCAATGAAGGAAGAGGCAGAAAACCACAGGACGTAGAGGACCCACAGATTTGGGCTCTGGTGAAGGCTGCTCATCAGTGCCCATTGAAGTCACTGAGCCTGGGACTCTGGCAGGCATCTAACAGAATTCTGTGGACACAAGGATTTCTTAGAACACTTGAGATGGGCCACTCTCATTTGGAAACCCTGGTTTAGGACTGACAGGCTGCACAGATTACTCTGGACTCAGAGTCTCCACTGATAATCCCAGAGACCGGGGCGGCCCAGCAGAATGCACAGGCAGCTCTGACACAGGTTGCTCAGGTTACTCATGTTGCACTGGCTAGGGCTTCACAGCCTCACAGCTGACTCCTCTGATGGCTGGGGCTGTGCAGGGCTCACACCTGACTCCATAGGCCAAATCTGAGGCTGGACCCTCACCACACCCACCCTGTGAACAGGTACAGGTGCAGGGACAGGCTGAGCCTTAGCCAACCTTCACGGAATGGGTGCAGGGTGCACAGTCCTAGCAAAATACAGTGTTAAGAGATGCCGGCTCATTAAAGAACCAAATGGTCTTTACAGGAGGAGGCTTATAAACTCAAGTAGTCTAGTGGCTGGGAGCATAATTAGCCATCTCTATGGTAGCATACAGCAGTGCATAAAAAATGACTGCTTATGACTCATGGCCATAAAAGGTACAGGCTATGACTCATCATTGCACAGTATTAAATCCATACCTACTGCTCAGAAATATTGCTCAAATGTAAGCAACATGGTTGCATTGTGTTTTCTGTATGGTTGCCTTATGATTATAGTGATGTTATGCATAATACATTGATATCAGCATATTATGTAGTAATGGGTGCATTATGCAGTCATAATCCTGTACACACGAGTATAATATGATTTCAATACCTTTTAAGTATACATTATTGCTGGTGTATTGTTATATGTCATATAAATAGGACATTATGTAGTATACAACATTGTACAAGATTTTTTTTTGTCAATATTGAAAACATATAGGTTGGGTTGTTTTAGACAGAAAGAATATTTTATTGATCCCACAAGGGGAAATGACAGTTGTTTCCTTATTTACTTTGATACGTGGTTTATCCAGTGTCTTGCTTCCTGTCTGTCCTGATTGTCTGAACTTGAGTCTCCCATCTGTGCCTTAACCCTAGCCGATCCTTCCTGCGTCTCTTGTCATGGTTCCTGTTATGTATCCTGTTACGTATCCTCTTCTGCTCCCTCATGTTTCCCAGTTTACTGGATTTTAGTTTTGTTGGGCTTTTTGTATCAAGTGTGGGCATTATCAACCTCGATAAACGCTCACTGTTTTTTGACTGTTCCGCCTGCAGTATTTGGGTATTTGGGTCTGCCACCTCCACAGTATAATCCACGCACTATTGTGACACTCTATGAGTTTATCATCAAGTTTGAATAAAAGCTACATAATAGCTAGTCGTGGGATAAGATGGAACATACAGCAGTAATTTACATGATCCGATCAGATGATCTGCATCTTTTTTCTTCTTTTTTTTTGGACATTGGATTTTTCATTGTCACTGAACAAAAAGTCAAAGTCACACTTCCATCTTCCCTGTCAGCAGCTGAAAGTGAGTTTTCTCCTTCTGAAGTCAGTGTAGTCTCTCTGGGAATTTGGAATATAGCTGATATCAAAGCTGACTGATAAAATGATATAAATCTTCTACTCTCCTCCATGCATGAGCACACGCATACAAACACTGTCAAATGCACCACGTTATTCCCTGCCTAAGGCATTGGTTTCAACCTTACCACACATACTACACAGACCCACAAGTTCAACTCATGTCTTTTTATAAATCTTTTAAACGGTCAACCTTGACAGGCCTCCTGTTTTATAGAAGAGCACCCTCTTAGCTTTACTTTTTTCCCCAGGTATTACAGAGTACTTCCCAGTTGGTTTATGATGAGGAAGTTTGGAATCCTTCTTTCTGAACTTGAGTGGTTGAAACACGAGGGTTTTCATTTTCATAAGAGCTCTCAATCCGTGCTGGATGCTGCATGAGTTTGATTTCAGTGTGTGTGCTGAATTAGGTAAGTCCACTTTAAACATTGTTTGGATTGATTTTAATTAACCAACCAGCCAACCAATAGGCCACACTATTACTGTGCTATAACAACATTTACAAGCGATAAAATGTAAAACATAAATCGTTACAGTGAGAGTTTTGCCAGAGAATAGTGAGCATCTAATTTAATTTGTTAACTGCTGTAAAGGAAGAGGATTTGTTAATATTTATTCACTACCTTTTGTGAGTACCAAAACTACTAATTTAGTACATTCGAGTTACCCACCGAAACGGTTTTAGGTAAAAATCATAATTGGAGACTTCACTTGTGAGGTCCCATTTTCTATCTTGAATCATTTCACAGACATAAAACACAATTAATGAGGTGAAATGAGTAAGAAAATCAAAAAGAAATACCTTGGTTTATAAAATAAAAAGTCACAAAGCTTTGTGACATGGCTGGAAACAGCCATCAGAAGATGGGAATACTATGGTCATAAAGGGACAGAAATCTTCTACTGCTCAATTATGGCTTTAGTTTCTTGTTGTTAGCCGACAGGAGTAGCACCTGGTGTGGCCTTCTGCTGCTGTAGCCCGTCTGCTTCAACGTTCAACGTTCAGCAGATGCTCTTTTGCATGGTTGTGACAAGTGGTTATTTGAGTTACTGTTGCCTTCCTACGAGCTTAAAGCAGCAAAGCCGCTCTTCTCTGACCTCTGGGATCAACAAGGCATGTTCCCCCCGGAAACTGCAGCTCACTGGATATTTTCTGTCTTTCGCACCATTCTCTGGAAATCTTAGAGATGGTTGTGTGTAAGACTCCCAGTACACCAACAGCTTCTGAAATACTGTGAAACAGCCGAGCCAAAATCACACCATCTTTACCATTTTAATGCCAGCTTGAACTTCAGCCGCTTTTCTCCACCATGTCTCCACCATGTCTAAACTCATTTAGTTGCTGCTATGTGATTGGATGATTTGCAGTAGTGTAACGCTATTTGTTTAAGTAGCAGAGTGCACTATTTTAAAGCTATTTCACCACAGTGGTATATACACTGGAAATAAATATATCGGGGGTCCAACATTTAAAAAAAAAGAAGTGCGGCAACAAATTGCGTATCTATTTTGAGGTTGTTCAGTTCAGATAAATGCTGGGAAAATATCTAGCTTTAGGTTGCAGTGTACAACGTGCACATACATGCACGTGGTTTACAGAAGAGCAAACGTCACCCTCAAAATTTGCTGAACAGGTCAAATGCCTCCAAAAATATGAAAAGTCAGACTCATATTATTTATACAGCGAAAGGTGTGAGCAGGTAACTTCAACAAGAAGGGCAAACCATTAACAAGGAATTGCAAAATAGGGCAACTAACAGATATCACTGCGTTTGTGTTGTTCCTTCAATCATAATTAATTTTGTTCCACAGCAAAACTCCACTTGGGCTTTAATAAAGAGGCTTGGACATAGGTATTTTCTTGGACTAGCTATATTCCATATCTATTTGTAAGAATATAAAATTTTGGGAGGAGAATAAAGCTGAATCATGCAAATGTGATTTCAAGTAGTTTCATACTAAATTTAATGCAGAAAAAAGCGTGTCTTACTGCAGCTGTGATAGTGGGATTTGCCATAGCTGAAGTGTTCATTTACTGCTCTTCAATAATAACACCAGTATTTTACTGAAACCAAGCAGAGCCGAACTTAACTGATCTGTTTCAGGTTTTTACATGGAGATGATTAAAACATCTCTGCACACAGACGTTTTTATGTAGTTTCTGTCTTGCTTCTGTCACTCCCCACACTGTAAAATCATCCAATTAGTTATCATTGCTTAAAAAATAAATGCAAACTGATTGCACTTTAAAAAAGTAGACTACAGAGGACCACGTATTTGGTGTTGTACTAACTAGTGCTTCCTTTGTACACTTATACATGAATTTAAGCAACTAAAACAATCAAGTAACTTGTACCTGATAACTTACTTTAGATATACTCTTGAATTAGTAAAGACTACCCAGAATTACAATTTTAGTCTACTAAATTACTACATGTGAAGTTTACTCAGTTTAGTCCATATAACATACTTATCAAAGTTGAGCTGACTCGGCGATCTGACTTACTTGCTAAAACCATGGAAACCAATTGCACTTAAAAAAAAAGTGTTACATGACGCAGAGATCTATACATAAATATAAATAAATAAAATAGGTTCCAGTGTTCTCAAATGACATAAAACATAAAAATCAAGATAATGACACACTTCAAAATCTAATAATTTTTTTATTTTTCTTTCTTTTGTATCAACTTTAAAGCTCATCTGTAATGACACACAAAGCTTTAATGCTTAAACACTTAGACCAACCTTGGCAAATAGCAAACAGGCCGAGTAATGTTACATAAATTCAGTAAATAAAATATATATATGGGGAAAAATGCAGACACATGCAAAGTTGTTTTCAATCAAAGAGCAAAGAAACCTGAGAAATGTCATGGCTGCCAATGTATCGCTCAAGTGTGACTAAACATACATAAACATAGAGCCTCTAATAAGGTTTTGCTGAACCCATGGGTTCACAGTTTGAGTGGAGTGTCTTATGTAATGAACAATACAAAATAACAGAACAACTAAACCAACTCATGAACAAGTGAGATTTGACAAATGTAAATACTGCATTCTAACTCAAATTAAATCTAAATTAAGTAATGTCTACTCTAAACACTAAGTAATTTGCACTTGTTCTATTGGAAGTAAATGTTACTTCATAAATACAAGTCATAAGAGCATTTCACCTGCACTCCTTCATCAGGTGTGTTCATTTTTAAGCCACTAATCTGCACTGCTCTTGGTAGGTGGTTACTGAAATGAACTGACTCCATCTTTTTATATACATTAGTAAAGTGTTAACCAAAGAACTTTCCACTCCCACTGGCACATTTTTTGTGAATGCATCATCACGCTAATTTGTCCTGCTTGCTGTCACAAAACTGACACTGGTGACTCTCAAGAGCAGCTTTTTGATGCCAAAAGCGGGTTTTGCACAGGTGCCGACTGCAGCTCTGGTCCTAAATATCATGGTGACAGCTTGGGCCTATCACTTTTTCTTTATTGGCTCACTTGCACGAAATGAAGTTAAAGTGACAATTGAATTTCTACAAATTAGGGCCAACGGAGAATATTTTATTTCCTCATTTGGAGCAAAAGTGTTTCTCCATTGCTCTCCAGAAGCACTACACCTGTGCATCTGTGTTAAAGGCTTTTGAATAGGTGTACCTATGAAAGTAGTCAGTGTGTGTGATTTTTACATATAGGCGGCATTAAATGTTTGGAGCAAAGTTGTTATTTTAATATTATGAATGAGTCTGCATTAAGGTCAAAGGTTGGATGCCGTGTTCTCGGTGTCCACTGTGACCTTAATACCACGCTTGAATGAACATGTTTAAACATCCAGCTGATCCCAACTCTTTGAGAACAGTTATTGATTAAGGCATTGGCTTAGATTCAGTTCAGCTGATTTTGTTGCTGGATGTGTAAAATAAGAATTTATTGATTAGAGAACACATTGCTGGAACAGCAATTTGCAGGCTGCGAGAGATCAATAATAAAAGATGCTTATGCTCTTCATATCTGCTTTAGTACCACTGATATTATTATGTATTGGAAGGGAGAGTGGATTAAGATTGATGGCAAATATAAGAGGGTAGATGGATGCACCTTTTATGCATTAGTGATAATTTGATCCTTTACAAAGCTTTCTCCTCATCTTCTTTCTAAACGTCAATGCTTTAGTTGTATGGCTGAAACGGGGGGGGGGGGGGGCCTGTTTTTTAGCATGAGCCTCTGATTAAAAAGGTCATTTCAAATAATAACGCTTTATTCTTTTAT
>VOQJ01035159.1:27054-37973 GCA_015052665.1 Apistogramma diplotaenia | reverse complement strand
TGTGTTTGTGTTTGTGGGGGGGGGGGGGGGGGGGGGGGGGGGGGGGCGCTGTTACTTAGAATGAGCATCTGATTAAAAAGCTCATTTCACATAATAGACGTTTATTCCTTTATCAGCTTTGAAAAAAAATACATCATTTGCATCCAGTCTGATATTTGGCCCTTTTTGTGGCCACAGGAATGAAAACAGCATGTGGTCATGTTCAGTGGTTAATTTGCCGGACATTAAATTGGTGCTATCACATTATCTTCCCAGAGGCAGTCTCTGTTATGTCATCCCTTTATCATTCCTCTCTGACAACACCGGCTTCAGTGTCTCTCAGTGAAGGAGAATTTATCTCCTCCTGAGCTGGTATTCTTTGAGGTCTTTCCTTCTGTCTCTTTTACATCTAATTCTTTCCCCATTTTTGTCCTGCCTCCGAGGCCAAAGGAAATAAAACACCATTTTAATTTGTTTATCATACCCTGAAAGTAATGCAAATTTTATTTAAATAAATAAATAAAACTCAACCTAAACAGAAATGCATCCTTTGAGAATAGCAGTTAAACCACTTGTTTATTTATCATTGTTCTTTTTTTTTTCCTCTTCTTTCAGTTCATTTTTATGTAATCGGTTTAATTGAGATTAAAATCTGTTTTTCAAGAGCAGACCTGCGATTCATAAGAACACAATGAGCACACTGAAACAGCAAAACAGTGGATTAAAAAAGGAATTAATAACCACAGTCACAAGAATAATAATAACAAAGCGTCAAGGCTATTTAACTACAGCAGCATATCGTTTGACTGCGATATGCAATTCACTCTTCATTTAAGCTCAGCTCCACCAGCTAGTTTCAGGTGCTACATTTTATCTCAGGAGCTGGGAAACAGCGAGAAAGCACAACACAAACATAAGTAAATTAAAGACTGCCAAAATCACTTGTGATTACCATAATGCCCTCACTCTGAATTTTTCAAAGTAAAATTGCTTATTATGAAGATAAAAGTGCAATGTGTACCACACACATATATATATGTGTGTGTGTGTGTGTGTGTGTGTGTGTATAGGTTCGGGCTGCTTTTTTTAGAGGCCCATTTAGAAGTATTGTTGCCACTAAAAGCAGTGAAACCACTGTGGAGCTTGAATAGAGGTTTGTTAACACCTTGAGTCAAACAATTGCACTTCTAGCTAAATCACTGCCAGTAATGTCTGTCATCCACATTGCGTTACATTATGATTTAATAACTGTGGTAAAAAAAAAAAATAAAATCTGATTCAAATGACTGTTTTATCCCCTGCCATATAGAAAACCTTATGATTGGCAGATTCAATAATAATACGTTGAACAGGGTTTGCTGTGAGCTGCTTAATGTCAGCAAAAATAAGTAATCAACCAGAAAGCTCCTGAACAACAACAATAATCATTTGGGGGGGGAAAAAGCAGTTATTGCATGCTGGTATTTTTGTTTGCATTGCAGTTTTTCTTTTCTGCTGTCACTTACTGTATGCAGTTCTGTCGTCAGCACTCTACACTTTTGTTGAAATCCCTCTATATATTCCTTTTGTTACACTCTAAATATGACCAGTACAGCGACTTAATACATATGCACAAGCCCCAGTCACTGCCCCCCTGAGTGAAATCTCCTAGATTGGTGAGAGAAGAAGTTACAACTCTGCCATGTAACTTTCTACGTAACCTTGTGTCCCCTGCCCCCTTGATTCAGTTTCATCTATGAACTTTTATATTTCTTTGAAGTATATTCAACATTAGCATTGAGCTAGACATTTAACCAAAGTAACAAGAGAGGGTTTTTATGATGAAAAACTTGTAAATCAGTCATTCATTTGATCTCAATCTGATTGGTTCACCTGAACACCAGAGAGGCCTCACACCTTTCAAAGGCATGCAGTGAAGGCCTGCAAGAGAATTACCATTATATCAAAATGCAAAGTGTTTTCTATTAGTTATGGATCAAACACTTTAGGCAATCACTGACTGCAAAGAGTTTAACATGAAGGTTTTTTGTTAAGCATTTCATGTGGAGCTGTCCAGTTACTGTCCTACAGTGACTGTACACATAGCCGTGTCAGTACTATGAGTAAAAAAGTTTAACTTAACTAACTCTATCCTGGTGTTGATGGAAACCTGAGTGCTGGAGGCTTATGCGGACATGTGGAGATTGGAAGACCACAAAACATTTAACAATGTTTTCTGTTCCAGAATAAACGGAAGATGAGTGAAAAACATTGTGTGGAACTGCTGGAAGTGTGATGTGGCAGATCGTTAGAGTGATGCTTGAATTACAATTTGATTGGTTAATTACTAAGTCAGGGCTGCTCACTGTAGTTCCGAATGGATCAAACTCTTTGCTTCTATCATTCTTCAAAGGACCTTCTTCAATTTCCTTTGTCCTTTCACTCCACTTCCTTTCTTCTTTTCTTCTGACCTCTCCTGTCATCTTTTTTTCTCGTCAGTTGCTGCATCTTTCTTCTCATCTCGCTTTTGTGATTAAGTCATGCAGTCATTTCTCCTCTCAGCTTTCTGCGCTTTTCTTTTATTCAGAGTAACTCTATAATTCAGTCTGAGGTGTGAGGTGATATTTTGCATTCACAATTTCCCTGAATCTCTTTTGATTATTTTGGCATTTGTCTCTGAGACTGTGCAGGTGTGACTTGATGCATGCCCATCGTAAATTGCCTTTAAATATGATACTTATCCTCTCATTCTCCTTTTATTTTCTGTCAGGGAAAGCGACATTGCCTAGATTGCATTGAGCACTGAGCCAAGCCCCAAATTCATAAATCAGAAGATTTTGAAAATGTGATTTTGGCAGTCTTCACAGCACGTCACAAAAGTATCGAATATTTATTTGTTATTTGTGATTTAAAAATAAGGTTCGACACCAAATCTGTTTGGGTTTCATTTTCTGCTCTTCAACACTTTTTGTATCTTTATTTTGCAATACCCACTGACCAGACATAAACACTCTGCTGCTGAGTAAAGCTGTAATTTAAAATCATTATGCATGTGCAGGCATTTGCTCAATGATGCATGTTAATTATCTCCACCAAGGAGGTTGGTGTCTGTTTATTTTCTTTGTTAGCTGAATTACTGAAGAAAATACACAAAATGAATTTGCATGTGAACTTTGACAGAGACGGAGCTTGATCCAACTTTTCTGGAAGAAAGATTTTCACAAATACACATCAATCAATTTCATCAGGGAATCAACTTACGTGTGGATTTTAAGACTTTGAACATTTATGTAGTCTTGGACTACTTTTGTCTGTTTGCACATCACGTGTCGTTCAGCCCGTTCTTGTTGCGTTTTTTTCAGGTCATATTAAAGAGAATCACTGGTGTAAAATAGCACTTCCTTACTGATGTTGCAATTTCCTGCTGCAGATCCGCAGAAACTTTGTTCATTTCAACGCTGTCAATCGAATGCTCGATAGCGGCTGCTAAAAAAGGGTGAGAAGGGATGATGTGGTTATTCTGACAGGATCAGAAAGAAAATGTGTGAAATTCAATAGGAATAACTTTGCACGTAAGCAGCTGCACAGGGTGTGATCGGGTCAGGAATTAGCTGATGCTCGCAGCACACACCAACTACGGTTCAAGAACAACCTGTCCTAAAGGACTGCTCTCTGCTTGTGAAGTTCACAGCCACATGTCAATGATGTCTACACAGTGATGTAATCTCTAAGTAAGCAACCAAGAAGGACCTTACAGGGAAAAACCTGTTTTTAATGCACTGACTATTTCTGAGATTTTGGCTGTTTTGTTTACATAACATTTTTTTTCACACTAATTTATTTATTATCGCTCTATTAGGCATGTATGCAAATTAAACCATGTTCAATGAGATAGAGCTGTAAGCATTATTAGAAATAAAATTTAAGAAGATTTGCAATTATAAAACATTGCTTTAACATAATTAACAGGATTGTGTTAGTATTTTAATAGTTAAATAAATAAAGAAACTTTTTTTTTCACATATCTTTAAAGGGCATCCATCCATTTTCTTCTGCATATCCATCTCTCTAAAATATTTTGGTCTATTTTGAGCCACATTAGTTTCATTCCACTTTGCAGTCTCAAGCTGATTTATAGCCGATTTTGATTCTTGGTGAAAACAGTGGAAAAGACTTTTTCTGGCGGTTGCCAATACCTTAACCCTAATCTCCCACCTAAAAATCTTTGACACTAATGAATAAACAGTCACCTGGGAAAGTTTATACCGACAGTGCTTTTGAACTATCCATGTGTAGTGTCTCCCCTTATAAACCACAAACATCGCAATTGTACCTGAAGGTTGTTTTATTTTCTTTGTAAATTGTGGGAAAATAAAATTGATATGATTTGATATTAACATACATATTACTGACGCCTGATTGTATGTGTGGGTCGATATAAATAGTGTTTCATAGTAACAAGGTCAGTAGGATGTATTTTGTTTTGGGATTTGAGGTGAATCTGTTGTTTGCATTCTTTGCAGGGCCATTAAAATAGATTTGACTGAACAGACCAAGTCTTTCTTTAGAGAATTAGCAACTCTCAAGCATATTGCAGAATATCCTTCTACAAAATCCAAAAGCAGCAAAGTGAGCATTGCTCCGTGACAGTTTACACCACTGTGCTAATATATAGGGTTGTACTTTGGGTTCCTCGCTGGTAAGCTGATAGTACATCTTACTCTATGGTCTTGTAGCTATTACACCTTGGAGCTGTGCACTGTTAACAGCTACATCTCCATTTCATCCCCACTCTTGTCACTGTTTTACTGCTGCTATCTTCTTCTAAAAGTTCTTCCACCATCATTTATTTACTGTGCTTCTGCATCTTACCTGAAAGTGGGTCTGTGTTGTTAGTCTAGTGAAGAAGTAAAATGTGCCCAGTCTGGTCGCTGACCTTTGCTCTGTCCCCTTTTAAATCAGCAAGCTGTGCGTCAGAGGCGGGGCAGAATGAGCTGTGGGAGAACGTATGCAGAGGAACGCGTAAATAAAGTCTCGTAGTTCTGTAGAATGAAAAAATAAAGTTTATGAGTTAAGGATCAGCCTGGTGGAAAACACAGCTGATTGTTACACGGGTAGGGCCGTGCAGTCAGCAGTCTTTGGGGGCACTTTTTTTTTGTTGTGAGGTTGATGCTTGAATATGAGAATATAAACAGGAAACTCTCATTAGTGGTTGGCTTTTGCATTTTTTATTCTGTTAGTTTTGTTTTAAATTTATTCCTGGCATCTTATCATCTGTGTATTCACACGGCATGAAGAGTCATATACTGTATGAAGATCTGCCGCCCTCCTCCTCACCCTCCAACATGCTTAAATAATATAGTTTCGGAGCGTGACGATATTATATTAATGAATTAATAATGTATAATTCCAGGTGTAATACCATTACACCATAAAAGTCCAACTTTACTGCTGTACATGTCTCATCAAAGCTCTGTCATGTCAGTACAGAAGTAATAAAAGCTGCAGAGTTTTCATTTCCTTGTGGATGAATAATTGTGCTTTTAAAGTTACACTAAGCAGTATTGATCTTGGCTTTCCTCTGCCCCCTGCTGGAAAGTTCAATGATGGTTCAAACTTAGCAAGAACAGATCGTTGTTGTTACAGTCAGTTTTTATGGCTGAGGCTAGCTTTCCTTGGCCTCACACTGAGACAAGGAACAGCCAGATTGCATTGGAAATGTTGGCTTTTCAAATCTGTGGGTCAGTGTGTGGACCTGATGTGAATGCTCACTCTTCCAAGGTCTTACATTAATTTTATTTTTCATTAGTTTTGTTTTTCTTCCCCCTTTATAGTCTCGCCTCAAAGTGTGTGATTTCAACTTTTTATCTGAAATATTTAAAAAATAATATTTTCACTTTCTGAGAATATATGAAAGTGAGACATTCTTATGTCTCACGTTGGTCTTCACTGTCCCTCTGCCCACAGCTTCAGTGACAAAAATGAGTAAGGAATGGGTAAGGGTGGCTCAGGGCGTGAACAGGCGACCATATATGCCGCGTTGCGGTGCGGGCGGCGCAGGTTCGATTCCCGGCCTGTCGCCCTTTCCCGCGTGTCTTCCCCGTCTCTCTCCTCCCACTTTCCTGTCTGTCTCCACTTACACAAGCTATCAATAAAAGGCCAAAAAAATACTTTTGAAAAATAAATGAGTAAGGAATTGAGGACAGTACTTTCATCTTTACCACATATACACACACACACTATACACCAAACGTACATACAGTAAGGGAAAAGTCTCTGTTTTCATATAAAATAAAAGGGTGTCAAAACATCAGTCCAAGCCCACAAAGAAGGAGTTGAAAATGCTGCTTCAGATGTTTGAGCATGCTGACAGTGAGGGAAGGAGGTCTTCTGTCTCTTGAGTTTCCTCTGTCACCTTCTTGCTTTCAAAACGGAGATTTCAAAATGCCTTCCTCATGTCAAGAAATGCCATTAAGCAGCAATTGAATAGATAAGAGTGAGGCGGGGGGGGTATAAGCCATAGATTTCAATTAGACTTTCTGGAACTGAAAGTACTGTTTGTTCAGAAGTAAGTATGCCTTTATCATGCATTTTTGGGTAAAACGTGTTAGTTTAATAATGGTAAAACTTGTCACTTCACTACCAAAATTTGCATAATCAATCTCCTATTTTTTTTTTTCTTCCTTGAATGTGAAAATGGATTTTTTTTTATTCTGCATTGCATATGAGCGGGCGGTGAATAATAGCACGTCACCGGGTATCTCCGTGTCAAATGATGTGTCTCTATGGCTGCATAATAGACGCATCTGTTTATCGAAGATAATCCTATCAATCTTTCTCCGGTCCTCATTCTGTGAGGACATCCATGAGCTGCTTTGCCTTTAGCTAAAATACACTTACTAAGATTTGGTCCATGGCTGTACATATTATCACGCTTGAAGCCGGCCATGCCGAGCTTCCTTTCTCTGAGAACAATCTCAGTTAGTGAAGGACTGCAGTCACACAAGACGGAGAAACTGCGAAATATTTCTGTTAAATTTGATTTGTATTATTAACCCGGTGTCGTGCTTATTGATAATTACCTAATGTGCACATGTGTGCATGCACGCACCTGTTCCCGGACACACTCCGCAGCGTGGCGAAACTCCGCAGATGGGGTTTTGAATTTGAGTATTGTGTCATTATATTCCACATTATAGTCCACATGCTGAAGTAGATACTGAAACCCGAGGTCACCCTGATACATTCATCACAGGGTGTGTGTGCATGTGTGTGTGTGTGAATGTTAGAAAATGCTTAGTTATAGATAAAAGCACTGTATGTATGTATGTATCTTTGATTGGGTCAAAGACACTTGTAGAAAGTGCTTTGAGTGCTCAGCCGAGTAGCTATGTTTTGCTGTATGTGCAAGCATTATGTTTTTCTTTAGGAAGAATAAGCAAGAGTTGTTTGATGCTGTTGCACTCTTCTATTTCTCTAAAATTCAACTTGCTCCCATTTTTTTTTTATTGCTAATGATAAAAGATAAAAAAATGAGGTGTGTGGAGCATGAATTTTTTTCAGCTTCGATCTGAGTCAATACAGAGCTCTCAGACGTGATCAAGACCAACACGAGTCAGGTTGTGTCAGTGATTGAGCAGCGTAACATGTTTTCTTTGCTTTGTTTGATGTGATTCCCTATAAACCCAAGTCAACAAAACTGCAAGCGGGAGAAGAGACAGAAGAGTGAGGGCGATGGAAAGAAGAGAGAAGAATGGAGAGGCAGTAGGGTAATTCCACACTATGATCCAGTGTTTTAACTTGTGGCTAAAATCAATACCTTATGTTTGATGAGAAACACACAGCCTTCACACTACAGCTTCCTCCTACCTGCCACACAAAAAATGACTAAAGTCATATTTACTGCTCAGTCAATAAACAGTCTATAAAATCGGTTCCTTAAGTATTTGATAAGTGATCTCATTTCCATAACTTTGCCTCAATACATCACTACAGCACTATCAATTTATGAATTACAGACATTATGCATACTGTACATAGTCCTGCCATTTGCACATGGATTAGCTACTTTGTGGCCAGGAGTGGCTTTTTTGTCTTTTTATTTTGGGACCAAATCACAGCTCCCCAATGTCAGCCAATGTAATATCTGAGGACTTTATATCATCATACGCTTAGACTCTTTGGGCAGTTCTGACTCCATTATTGTATTAACTGCAATTTAAGGTTTAGGACAAGATTAGGTCAGGTTATCTAGGTCACAGTTATAGTTACGTCTCAAAAACCATTTTCACACATGAACTCACCCATGTCGGGAGAATCAGGTTCATATTATTTCTTCCTCATATGTAGGGCACAGCAGGCAATAGTCCTCATCAGCTCCATTCTCCCTTCTGGAAACATTCTGTTTAGTTTAGGTAAAGGAGCTGCCTGATAAGGACTAGAAGAAGTCACGACACAGGAATCCCCCTCAGCTAGCTGTGGCTGTACTGGACTATTCCTGGCACTATTTTCACATCAGTGCAATCAGACATCACACAGACTTTGTAATAGGGAGCCATGCTGGACATTTGGGTTTTCACATGCATTTCTTCATTTGATGTCTGGAAAAGTTTGTGACTGCGATGTATGTGTGAAAGTAGTTACTGTATAGCTAAGGCCTAAGACATACTATGTGTGACTATGTGTCACTTTCTGACGCCTTCATTGGACAGAGAAAGTCAGAACTGCAGCAAAGGGAGAGTTGTGGACTCAAACACGGGCCAGTGCGGTAAGGACTGTGCCTCGGCAGAAGGATCTCACACAGTCAGAGCTGTGGGACATGCAATATCATTTGTATTCAATGCCAAAGTGTTTTAAGAAGGGTCTGCAGAAAAGCAGACTTAAAGAAGCTGTCCATGTATGGCTCCAACTGGTCACTTGAGAGTCTGACAGTGGACCTGCCTTAATGGACTTAAGTGAGAATGTGCCTCAAAGTAAGAGTCTGTGAGTGTGGACATTAGAATAGGGTCATTGTCTGAAGCCGTTCTGTTGATATCACCAAAATCCTGTAGAGGTCAGTCTTTCTACGATCGCAATTAAAAATGACTTCAATAAGCATATGCGCTTGAAATCAGATTCATGACTCTGTGCCTGTAGTTGTTTAAATCTCACTACCTCGTTTTTCACTCCCTCTATAGTTCCACTGCTCCATGCCATCTTTCCCTCTTTTTCTGCTGCATTCTTATTTTTCATGGTGACACTTGTGCGTAAAGGCCAGATGGATGACCTACACATCTTGACTGTAAAGATGAATCACCAGCCTCACCAAATCGCTCTTGTCCTGCTTTGTGAAAGCTCCTTCAAATACAATGTTTGCTCTCTTTTGTCTTTTGCTTTAATGTCAGCACAGTAGAGCTTTCAGAGTGCTAAAGGTTACCAGACATTATATACAAAGGTTTAATAAGAAATCTGTAACTGTTAGTTGATTTATATATCCAAGAAAAATACGAGCAGGTATGTGCATATGTATCAATCACAGTCACTGTCCAACACAGGACTTTCTTGCTTTAATATTGTACATGAGGTGAATGACAGTGATGAATATTTGCTCACATTTGCTTCTGTAGAAAAAGAACATTAAACATCCTGACATTAATTTAATTCCATGAACCTAACACACGTGTCTTTAGGCTGCGTACCCAAAGGAAACCCAGATAGAAAATATAAATGTTCTCACAGAAAGACAGAAAGGCTCCAGACAACCAGGAGGCTCAAACCAAGAACATTCTTGCTGTGAGGCTGCAGTGCTGACCACTGCAGGACCATGTCATACTTTAGAGGGTAAATGAATTACATTATGTGATGCACAATTCTCACATAATTTATTAAAAGCAGAACTGAAAAGCCAGCATCTTATTTTAAGGGACATTATATAACATTTAAATTAAAATATGTCTGACACAGTTTGGACACTTTCAATTTTAGGTCAAACTTTTGTTTGCTGATCTATAATTAAATACACTATATTGCCAAAACTATTTACTCAGTTACCTTCACACACATATGAACTTGAGTGACATCCTTGGACACAGCTGCTCAGCCATGGAAACCCAGTCCGTGAAGCTCTCTGCGCACTGTTCTCGAGCTAATCTGAAGGCCACGTGAAGTTTGGCGACTTCTGCACACTCCGCACCGCAGCATCTGCTCTGTCGTTTTATGTGGCCCACTTTGTGGCTAAGTTGCTGTCATTCTCAGTCGCTTCCACTTTATATAATACTACTAACAAATGACTGTGGAATATTTAGTAGTGAGGAAATGTCATGACATGCACAGGTGGGATGTATCCACACTGGAATTCACTGAGCTCCTTCTACAAATATTTGTAGAAGCAGTTTGCGTGCCTAGGTGCTTGGTTGTGATTGAACGCCTGAATGCATTGATTTTGATGGGTGAGTGAATAACTTTGGCAGTATAGTGTATGTACATAGATGTTCTTTTTGCTCTGTCCACAGAGAGCGAAAGATGAGACAGAGCGCCTAACTCAAGAGGACTTCAGCTGGGTAAATGCTCCCTTTCACATGGACATCTACTGAAGGAAATAACTAAGGGCCTGTGCTCTGAAAGTACAAGTGTTTCCATGTATTCCTGGCAGAACAGCGTCAACATTAGTTCTGTCTTGCTCATCCTTAAGTGGACCTGAGCCTGCGGTGTTTCTGGGGAAAAAAAAAGACATTTTGTCTCTTTATATTGTGTCACTTTGTGTGCATTCCAATGTGCAACAGTCTTTTTGCTCCAGCTTTCCTACTCACTGCCAAGCAAAATCACTTCCATCACAGGCAGCAGCATTGTCACTGTCCACAACAATTTTGGCCACAAGTGAAACTAAAAAAAAAAAAAAAATGATTTTTTTTTTAAACGGGACGGGCCCAAAGAAAAAAACAAAAAAAAAAGGGGGAGGAGGGAAAAAAAAGCGAAGAAAAAAG
>VOQJ01035159.1:12411-25379 GCA_015052665.1 Apistogramma diplotaenia | reverse complement strand
TGAAACAAACACAATTTTTTGGGGACACTAAACAAAAAAAAACACCCCCTCCTCAAAAAAAAAAAACTCTTTCTTTGTGGAGCAATGTTTTTTTTTTTTTTTTTTTTTTTTTTTTGTCGTGTACTGGGTTTGTTTTTGTCTTCTTTCCCAGGTGCAGCAGTTGGTGAACCATTGTGTTTTTGTACTTGGGCTCTGTCCTCTTGTTCTTATCTTTTCCTTCCTATTTTCTCCCCTTTTTCTTTTCCTTTCTTGCTTTTTAACCAACCTGTCACCTCCAGCATTGCCATAATGCATGTACACTTATGGGAACAATAACAAATGAATAAATAAAATAAGAAGAAAAACATTAGCAAGAGGAGCCTATAGAGAATCTACAGTATAGAGCACATCTTGGAAAAGCAAATATGTTTGGCCCAACAGTGCATTCAGATCATAATTCTGATTGCATAAGCTGCCAGGCCAGACAAGCTTTAAAAAAAAAGATTACATCCTACATCAGTGCTTCTGACACAATAGTGTGTGTACCTTTTGTAAGGACCACTTTCAGTTTGGACCTTAAGAGTGGAAACATTTAAGGAAACTGTGGGTCATCACCTATTTGCTGTGTGTGCAAGCATTATCTCACCCCTGGCATCTCAGCTCACAATAAGCTGTACAATTGTCATTGTGTTACAGACACACACACACACATACACTGTGTGTGTGTGAGAGAGAGAGAGACAGAGAGAATTCAATTGTGTTCCTATGGTAACATCCAAGACTGTATTGGTTTTGTGTTGACAGATTGAGCAGCTGAGTTAGTCCAGTCACATTTAGCTGAACAGTTATTTGATGAAGTAAAACAGGGAAAATGGGAAATACTGAAAGTGTTATTGTGGTTATTGTGAATCTCTTAAACAAATGCATTGTTCTTTTGTGGCAGGGAGATTGACTTGATGAAGGCAAAACAGTCTGAAGTCAATAACGGAGGTAATGCAGAAGCGTCCCTTTTGGAAAACAAAAGCTTATTGCGTATTATTGCGATTTGTTCCTTCAGCCTTAATTGGAGCTGGATAAAATGTCATTTTATATAACAAAATAATCAGTTGAGCTCCCTGCAAATAGCACTAAAGCACAACTGCATTCTACATTATGTTTGTTTAACCTAGTATTGGCAGCTCAACCATTTAAAGTGCCATTACCTAAACAACCGTGGGCATAAAGACCCTCTTTAACTCCTGTAACTCTTTCAAGGATTGAACGCTGTCAACAACACGGTGTGCTTCCAGAAACACGGGGTGTTTGGAGTTAGTTTTCATAACCCTCATGAACTCTGACAGATGGAACGATGAGGTTGGGCGGTGGAGAACTAAGTTAAGAGGAAATCAAACTAAATGAGTTTTTTTTATTTTTTTTGTCATTCAGACTACGAGCCATAATGTGAACGAAATATAGTTTCTAAGGTCTCCGTGTATGCGGTAGGTCAAATATAGAATTAGAATGATGAATAAAATAAAAGTTAGATAAATAAATAATGTAAATAAGTCTCGCAAGTTGGCTGGACTGCCTCTTGCAGCAGGATGCAGAAAGAGTTATGGTGGAAAAGTAAAGAAATATTCCATTAAATGGAGCTGGGAAAAACAAGACAGGCAGGAATGAAACCCGGTATAATTACCAGGTTATTAAAACACATTTGAGTCAAGTGTAGAATTATAAAGAGCTAACAAAATTAAAGTGTCTGGTATTGCTCCAGTATTAAACACGCTTCACTGCACCTGTCCTGCCAGCTGCTCAGAAGAAGAAGCCCCACTGGCTCTCTCTGTTTTCGTTTTCCATGGTGTCATTCTGTGGCTGTAGAACTCTGCTCCATTTTGAAAAATTTAACATATGCTAAAGAAAACAACACACTGAGGCAATGTGCTGGCATTGCATAACGCTGCATACTTGCATGGTGACTCTGTGAGGTTGGCTGAATTAGTATATTCACATTCCAGCAAGCCATTAGAAGCATGTCTGTTTCATCGTTCATCTTACTTTCACGTTACTTTCATGCTAGCTTTTATTTATATAAACAGACACTTTAAACTCTCACCAAACTCTGGCCTGCCATGTCTTACCTCTTATCCCAGTTGAAACCCAAGAGGAAATATGGCAGGCTCTTTTCTGTCACGTGTTTATACAGTTTTTCACTTTTATTCTCCCCTGTTTGGCTGTATATCATGGGCAGATCTTCTGATATTAGTCTAAGCCATAAATATTATCTTTCTCTATGGACAGTTATAAATGTACTGTATGTTTCTCTATGTTTCATGAAGGCCAAGTGCTGATTTACGTTGGCTGTCTTTCCACGATACATTCACTCTATATTTCACCATTGGACTTCTAGGGTTTCACAGTAGTGTTGCTCTTGGCCCCTATTTCCTGTCCAATTATATAATCCAGTATCATTCTTCCAGTGCACCGCCTACTGGCATAGGCATATGTGACACTACAGTTTTGATATGGGAACATTGTATACCTGTGCTTTGCTTCACCTCCACTCCTGCTCAGCACAGCAGTAGATGTTTTAACATTTGATGCCTGCATGAACAGACATAAAGATCTTCATTTAGTAGTTACATCATGTTACATTCTAAAATCAAAAATTATAATTCTAACATGTCTTTCTGTGACATCATCAACTGTAATTCATTGTTACTATTACTATGCACAGTGGTGGGAGCACCATGACATTTCCCAGTGGCCCAAGGATCATTTTGGCCTTTAAGTTGAGCCACAACAAGAACTCCAACCACAGCATTCACGGGGCATGAGAGCACACCCTCACACTCTACCTGCTTTACTATACATGACTAATAGATGGTCAAGAGATAGATGGTCAGGCCAGTAAAACCACTTGCCAAAATAAATGTGTGTGAAATTTGATTGATTGATTGATTGATTGATTGATTGATTGATTGATTGATTGATGGATTGATACTTTGTTAAAAAAAAATTAGCTACGCTAATTGCTGTTTGTTATTGGTCTTGTACACTTTGATTGATGTATGTCTCCAAATAAGTTTGGAGGGTGCACCTCTGGCCTGTACTTTGAAAATTCAGTTTTCAGATAGTGGTCACTTCAGCAGAACATAGTCAAAATATCAGCATCAGGGTTATTACTATATAGCCATAAGTATTTTTAATTGAAATTATTAAATTCAATTAAAATATGATAATAACACTCGTGCCCTAAATCATTGTGTAATTGTCTCTTCTTTTATCGTTCTTATAGAGAGAATCAAAATAATTGGTCCAAACCTTTGACTGGTACTGTACACACTACCTCCACCTCCCTTTCATTAATTTAGAGCATAATTCATTTGGCAAAACATGTAGCCCATTTAGAGCACTATTGTCTAGCTCATATTTTTTTAAACATCCAATAATATTAATGAGGTGATTACCATTCTAGTTAAATGACACCCACAAATGGCGCTAGTTGGAAGTAGATTTGGAAGTGCAGTTGTTGAGACAAGTGATGAACAGACAACCTGTTGGCTAGGTTTTAGCTCGGCTCTTTCAAAGAAAAGCCGAGCTAAAACCTAGCCTAGCCCATAGCCTTGGCCTTGGTGGTGGTGGCAGCAGCGGTGGCATTCCACAAAAACTCGAGAACAATAGATGGATCTGCTAAAAATCTCATATGAGGGCAAATCTCAGTGAGCTTGATCTGAAGGTAAAGGTCAGAGGTGAAGTTCCATTAAAACGTTGGCTAGAACTCAAGAAAAATCTTCAAATTCACTGGATAGATGCATACTGTTCAAGCTAGACCCATCAAACTTCACACACTTGCTCACTGACTTTAGCATACTTGTAGCACCAAGATTCCCATGGAGACGCAACAGATGCACATGTGTTTGTGCTTTACATTCTCTTCGGTGTACTTTTCAGCAAGAGTTGTGTATATGTATGTGCCAAAAGCAGTCACACATTCAGCTACAGTTCAAAATACTATGTATTTTTTTTCTTTTATGATACAATCAATGTGAGGAATATTACAAATAATTTGTAACTGTGATGTATGCATGTTACCCAAATGGCACCAACTTACGATCATTCCCATCATCACCTTTCAAAGTAAGTTTGCCTCGCGACACGCCTTTGTCTTCATTTAGTGCACTATATTAAATCCTTTGAACTGATAATGCCTTTTCTGTAGTCAATTTGATTAATGCAGCTCGAAGAAAATCAATTTTCCACCATCTTTTTCCCCTGTTTCATCCCCTCCCCCTATCTTCCATTCCCTATCAGTCTATCTGTGAGGTTGTCATGGTGGTGGCTCCAGTATAATGATTTCAGACTGGTTTAAAGCTGCACTGCATGAGTGAGGGCGTGGATTACTGTATGTACCAAACTCACTGACATGAAAACTTGATTTTCCTGGGGAGTTAGAACCAGACCCTCACTCTCTGTAACACCAGAAATGCCGTTGCAGTTGATAAAAATGGTTCTCTTTGTGGTGTGCACTGATGATCGCAATAACAATTTCAAATAATTTCACTTACCTTCTTGTATTTTCTGTGCTAAGCGATAAAGAAATCCTCACATTGTGCAAAAAGCTTTGATATTTTTTGTACATGACAGATATTTATGGGACAGATGTTACAAAATAGCTGCATTTAGTGCATTTTTGCATGCACTAATGTGTATTTTAATGACTGTCCAAATGTGTCCATTCACTTTTGCATTCTAGGCTGCTGGTAAACACGGATATACCATCAGTCTACAGAAAAGCTAAAAGAATTCATGAGAGGATCCGGTGAGCTCTCCTTTGGGAGTAGCATCCAGGCTTTTGTTTGCTCTAGCAATTCCAACTTTCTTTAATATTTATCAGTTTACATTATAAAAACAAAAATAAGAGTCTAATTTAAACTACAAAACACACCAAAATTCTCACTCCCTGAGGTGTGAAAGACTATTGGATTATACCCTGGGTCAGTGAGTGGTGAAGGCAGGCCAGCTGGTCCATATTACCTTTGGGCTCAACCCCTTCCCAATGCATCATTAAGACTGACTGTGTGTCCTGGCCTTTAAATTGAGGTTATTGGTCTTAATTCACTGCGCTGATAAACTTCTAATAGCCTACACTATGTGGACATGAAGCATGTCTCGTCCTATGCCTCAAAAGACCTCATTTATATTTATGACAACCTTGACTCTCCATTCCGATTAATCCACTTAATATGAGAACGCAGATCCGTAAATCTCCTTCTACCTCTGTGGTGGAATGTAAGAGAGCTAAGGATGTGACAAAAATGTCAACTCAGAGATTTGTAAAACCAGAAAAGACACACATGCACCCAAACACCCCTTGTATTGCAATCCCAAATCTCTGTGCCTGTCTCAGAACCAAAAACTCACAGAGGCACGGCAGATGGCTGGCAGACACCAGCATATATATCCCCATACCCAAGCAGCACTTCCTAAGAAGATTGGTTTAAGTCATAAGCAAGCTATTGAAGTGCTGATGATCATGATCCTCTCTTTCACTATGGAGAACAGAGAAAGAGTGCATGAGAGACAGACACATACTGAGTCACAGATTAGCTAGTTATAAGTGCTGCTTAATTCCCTGTGAAGAGTTCAGAGGTTTCTGTCTGTTGTGAGCTGCAATGCACTCAGTGGAGGAGCAAATGTTTTTTATGGGTGGAGAAGCATCAACTCTTTTACATTTCAGTGACAGCAAGGTTGTGAGAGTCATAGGAACAGGTGTCACAGTGCTTTGATTTGTTTTGTGTTTCAAGAAGTTTCTTTCAAGTCTGATTATGTAACTGCCTGCCTCGTTCTACGAGTGCCTGATTTTGCTCCTACTGTATTTGCACCCCACTCACATCCCTTAATGATGACAAGCAAGTGTGTGTCCTTGAATACCTCCGAGATTCCCTCCTCCCACCTTCACTCATTCCTTTTTCCCTTCAACTCAATTTAGGCAGATGGCCACAGATGGGAAATAAAGCCCCAATAAACCTTGCTGCATCTATTTTAGGCTGCACTCCTAGTAAAAAAAAAGAAAGTACACCCTCTTTCAATTCTAAAGTTTTATGGATCAGGATGTAGTTCTAAATGATCTGGTCTGGAAATTAGGTAAATAAAACTGCAACGGCACATAACATATTATACCGTGGCATCATTTATTTGAACTATATCTAAGCCAAAATGCAGAAAATGATGTGCATCCTTACTGCTTCCAATGGAGCTCAGTTGCAGTCAGGTGCTGGTAATCAAATGTACTTGACTCAGTCATCAGCAAGTGTGAGCCTATCGAAACAGAAGCTTTTACAGGTCTGGAGCATTCAGATGTGTGTTAACACAATACCAAGGAAGAAAGACACCAGAAATGATCTTAGAGAAGCAGCACCTGTCAATCAGGGAGGGGTTATGAGACCATTTCCAAACCACTTTAAAGTCGTTCTACAGTGAGAAAGATTATTCACAAGTGGAAAACATTTAAGACAGCTGCCAGTCTTCCCAGGAGCGGACGTCCCAGCAAATTTACCCCAAGGTCAGGCTGCGCAATGCAAACCACAACATACCACCAGAATTCTGTCCTTTAGAAAGATGATACCACAGGAGGGATGTTTGGCCATAATGCACAGCACCACATTTTTTGTGAAAACCAAGCACAGCATATTGGGGAGGGGGTGGGGCCTTGTTTTGCAGCCACAGGACCTGGTACCTTGTAGTTATTGAGCTGACCATGAACTCCTCTTTGTACCAAAGTATTCTAGATCAAAATGTGGTCATGTAGCAGGACAGTGAACCCAAGAACACCAGCATATCTAATAGAATAGCTGTGTTGCAATGGCCCAGTCAAAGTCCAGAGCTGTTTGTAAGACCTGGTGAGGACCAAATGATTTTTATTTATGTCCTGATACTTTCAAACTTTCAAATTGACAAAGGATGTGCTTTCTTTATACCATGACTGTAGCTCATCCCTACCTGTGACTTCTTACACTGCTCAGTATTGGTCTCTATTGCATACACAGATGTCTCTATGACAACGCAGACTACTGTATTAGTCACTCCCTCTATGCATAGTGTAAAGCTTGTTGTGTTGTGTTCTGAAAGACTCTGGCTCTGTGCGAAAATTGAAACCCATTACATACTGTATAGTAAATTATAACTGATGAAGATGAGGGCAATGAGGGCAATGAATGACTCATCATCCATGGTGCTTTCAGTTCCCATCATTTGTTTTAATTTACAGCTTTAAAGTTTTATACAGTGTTCTTTTATTAGTTTAAGAGAGAAGAAATTATTTATTCAGGATCTGGATATAAAACCTGACAAAATGTCAGAAAAATTATGAAAGCATCAAGATAAAAACACAAGACATATAATTTGTAAATTTATGTACATACATACAGTAAATTCCCTCTCTGTGATATTTCTTCCCTGATGATATTATACTTAACACTGTGGACACAAGCCTTGATCATATTTTTCACAACACTGTGATGCACTGTACATCTCAGGCACCGGGGGGGGTCAAGTCGGAGTACTCCTAGTGCTGGTCCCAAGTCCGAATAAATGGGGGAGAGAAATGAAGTCAGGAAAATCAAAGGGATCATACTGAATTATGTCAGTGTGTTGGATGTCAGTTAGAAGAGAAAGGAATCCTAAAGTAAGCTGGATGAAGTGGCAGAAATCACCACAGACCTCAGTGAGCGTGTAGGTGAAGGGAACAGGGTTGATGAGGAGGTGTTGTGTAGGTACGAAGGATGCTGAATGAGGATGCTGTCAGGCAGGAGGAAAAGAGGAAGATCACAGAGAAGATTCATGAATGCAGTGACGGAGGACATTCAGAGGGCTGGTGTGAAAGAAGAGGATGCTAGGGACAGGGCGAGATGGAAGCAAATGATCCACAGTGGCTTCTCTTAAAGGGACAAGCCAGAAGGAGAGGAAGTGTGATGCACTGTACAGTTTGTCATGTTTTTATATACCAGATAAATAGTTTGCACACTGATTCATATTGTAGATTGTTCGTGTCATACCTGTGCTCGTGCTTCTTGCAGTGTTTGTTCTGATTTGTCCTTTTATGTAATGCACTGAATACCAAGTAAAATTCACTGTATGTGTATGTGGAGATAATTAAGCTGTGATCATTCAAGTTTCAAGCTTGCAAAACAGTCATGGTCAATGCCACAATCTGTTTGCTGCTGATTTATGTTTTAATTATTTAATTAACATTTTTAATGAACTACAAACAATATGTGTTTAAAATGTTTCTATCTATCCAGTCAGTAGGTGGGCTTTCCACATCCCCTAAAATACATACTTATGTACTTAATAATATATAACAGATGTGGAATTACCTAAAAAAAAATGTGTGTCATTATGTAAGTTTCAGCAGTGGAGAAAACAGTTTGAAAACCTGAATTTGCTGGCTGAATTTACCACTACTTTTAGAAATCAAATTTTTAAACTTTTTAGCTAAAATATCAACTTATCCGCCTTCTGTCCTCCTCTTAATGCTCGCATGTGATGACCAGGTGAGGTGAGGAATAGCCGGCCTGGCCAGGAGAGCTCCCATTCACAGCACAGCAAGCACCATCCATTTCCGAGCGACAGATCATTACAGCTCTGATGGTCGACAGATGGTGATGAATTGGCGCTGATACCAGTGCTGGACAATTTTAGAGGCAGTCAGTTGCGCAAACTGCTTTATCACACTTTCTCAATGATGTTGCCATCCGAGGGGTGCCATATGATGTCGGAAACTCCACAAACCTCCTCCTCCCACTCCCCAAGCTCCCCAGAGATTAGTAATACTGAAGGGATCATCCTTGAGCTCGTTATTTGATGCACAAACAGCTGTTTCTTCAGATAGAAACAGTCACAATTCACTAACGACGCTGAATAACATCCACCATATGGCAACCTAATAACGTCTAACAAACTGCATGCCACATTCATAATACAAACACACAAGACATGACCTCATCCCACCGAGAAATGCAAAGGAACAGAAGCTCTGGGGATGTTATGTAGTTCACCAGTTCGAAAGAATAAGTGCCACAGTGTGGAAGCCTTTCATTTATCTAACCAATGCTGTCATCTAGTGGTCCAACTCTGTGTCAGCCTGAGTGTTCTTAACTGCTCTATGTAGAGGGAAACAGTTTCATTCTGTGTAGCTCTTGTACTGATGAATGAATGTCAGGCAAAAGTTTGGAAACGCCTTGTCATTCAATGTTTTTATTATTTTTCTCCTACATTGTAAATGAATACTGAAGTCATCCAGACTTCCATCCAGACTAAACTTAAGTGTTAATACGTTTTAGGTTTCAGATTCTTCAAAGTAGGCACCTTTTACTTCGTTTACAGCTTTGCACGCTCTCTGCATTCGTTCAGTCAGCTTCATGGTCAGACTTTGGAGGCTTTTGAGTCAGTGAGGGACAGGAGGTCTCTGAATAAACTGCTCTCCATTATGGACAACGCATCTCACCCACTCCACACTAATGAGGCAGCAGAGCTCCTTCTCCCTCAGACTGACTCAACCTCGGTGCCATAAAGAACGCTTCAAGAAATCATTCCTACCATTCTCCATGAAACTGTATAACTCTTCTTTCTGTAACAGGTGAACACACCTGTTATGACACATGATCCTACACTCAAATTTTTATTTGATTATATCCTCTTGTTGCTGTCTTCCAGATTCTTTGTGTACATATTCTGATTCATATTGTATAGATTACATATTATTTATCAGTGCAATTTGCACTATGGTGTCAGCCTTAATATTACCTTTTCTTTTTTTATCTATTTTTGCTTCCTTATGTAGGTTTTGCACTCATCATTGGCACTCTCACTTGTTTAGTTACTGTAGATTGTCTTCACTCTGCAGTCCAATTCATCCCAAACCATCTCAGTTGTGTTTTGATCAGGTGATTGTGAAGGCAAGGCCATCTGACGGCAACCCTCCATCACCCATAGCCTGGAGGTGCATTTAGGCTCATTGTCCGGTCATTTGATGGTTAAGCGTGCCATGGATTATGAATAAATCGCCGACAGCGTCACCAGCAAAGCACCCCGACACCTTCCTCCTCCATACTTCATGGTGGGAACTACACATGTAGGAACCAGCTGCTCACCTTTTGTCTTACAAAGACATGGCATTTGGAACTGCTCTAATGTCTATTCCCTGTGCTCCTTGACCCAAGCCATTCTCTTCTTGTTGTTCTTCCTTACAAGTGGCTTCTTTGCAGCAATTTGACCATAATGTCCAGATTCACGCAGTCTTCTCTCAACAGTTTATTTTGAGATGACTGTGCTACTTGACCATTTAGGTGGGCTCTTATCTGGGGTGCTGTTAACTTGCAGTTTCTGAGGCTGCTGACTCTGATGATCTTATCCTGTTGGTCTTCCTTTCCTGGGTGTTCCTGATCAGACCTGGTTTCATCAAAACATTTGATGGTCTTTGTCACTGCACTTGAGGAGACTTTGAAAGCTCTTGAAAATTTTCAGATTGACTGACCTTCATTTCTTAAAGTAATGACGGAATGTCTTGTTATTTTTATTTTTTTTACTTGTGGCCCGTTTCCATGAGGATGTTTTCAGATGAAAATGGTAAAGTTTTGGTGCATTTTGGCCTCGTGTTTACATGAGAACTGTGTGAAAACAATACTTTTTGAACACAGGGGTACTGGCACATGCACACATGTTGCAGCTCTTATATCCACAACCCCAACTTGTGGCATGTCAATGTGAACTACAGCATTTTTAACATCTTGTGTTTTTGTGTAAATGGAGATCATTTTTGAAAGGCTTCTGTCTGAACACGTTACTTTTTTAAAATAAAAACAGCGAAACTAAACCGTTTCACTGAGAATGTAAACAGGGTCTTAGTTGAGTAGTTCTTGCCATAATATAGATTAGAACATTACAAGCGGTGCCAACTTGAAAAATCTAAAATCTAAAACATATTCTGGTTTGTTTAACACTACTAAATAATTTCACATGTATATCTTCATAGTTCTGATGACTTTCGTATTAATCTACACTGCAGACACTTTGTAAATAATGAAACACCACTGAACTAGATAAGATAAGATAATCCTTTATTTGTCCCAAATTCACAGTGTTGCAAACAGCAAAGGGACAGTAAAACACTCAGTATAAAAACAAGAATGAATAATATATAAAATCAGAGAGATTTTTTTTAGAATACAACAAAAACATTTATATACATTTAGTAAAATGAATGATTATTGCACATGACATTTATTGCATTTG
The DNA here is from genome assembly GCA_015052665.1 of Apistogramma diplotaenia. Lineage (NCBI taxonomy): Eukaryota > Metazoa > Chordata > Actinopteri > Cichliformes > Cichlidae > Apistogramma > Apistogramma diplotaenia. The sequence goes on along the minus strand of VOQJ01035159.1, from coordinate 14,129 downwards.
TTGTTAATTGCACATGAACATTATTGCATTATTGTTTTTTTAGTTTAGGTTCAATGAGCAAAAGACTAACAAGACATTTAGTCTGCTGAGGGTCAGTGCTGGTTGTAGAGTCTGACAGCAGCAGGAAGGAAGGACCTACAGCAGGGATGCTCAAATCCAGCCCTCAAGGGCCGATGTCCTACAGCTTTTGGATGCAACCCTGCTTCAACACACCTGAGTTTAAGTTGACACCGTTTAAGTCATTAGCAGGACTGTGGAGAACTTAACTGTATACTAAGGAGGTGATTCAGCCATTTGATTCAGGTGTGTTGCAGCAGAGTTGCATCCAAAAGCTGCAGGACACCGGCCCTCAAGGCCTGGAGTTGAGCATCCCTGACCTACAATAATGCTCTCTTACACACTTCGGATGAAGCAGTCGCTCACTGAAGGAACTGCCCAGTGCTGCCACACTCTCATGGGGTGGGAGTCATTCCCCATTATGGATGCCAGTTTGGCTTGCATCCTCTTGTCTCCTAACACCTGCAAAGGGTCTAAGTGACATCCCAAGTCAGAGCCAGCCCTCTTTAGGATTTTGTTCAGTCTCTTCCTGTCTGCTATTGTGATGCTCGTACTCCAGGAGACCACTCCATAGAAATTCACTGATGCCACCAATGAGTCATAAAAAGTCCAAATGACCTCAGTCTCCTGAATAGGTGATATCTACAATGTCCTTTCTTGTACAATGCCACAGTATTGTCAGTCCAGTCCAGTTTACTATTTATGTAAAGATATATTTGTTAGAGTCCACTCTCTCAGTATGTGTTCCCTGGATGTTCACCGATGGAGGGGGATGTCTGCACATGTGTGAACTGGTACTTCCTATCTTGTGTTTATCTGTAAGGTAGAAACTGACAAAGTCTGATATTTTTATTGAATATGAACCTGCTGGACTCGGTCATTACTCATTGTGTCAAACCAACTGCACAATGATTACTCTGCATTCACACTGCAATTTTAGGCTTACACACAGCTCACCCAGCGGCCTGCATCTGCGTCATCAACTGAAACAGCAGAACCAGACTAGGTTTCTGACTTGACACACTATTTTTTAAATATATTTTTTGGAAAACTCTTCTGTACCGCCACTCACACTAACTGAAAGCCGACCTTTCTCTGATGGATGCAATAGGTGTCATTATCTATATGTGACATTATCTATATAAGTACCAAAGGGACTTACTTAAGCACTGATGAGCAGCATGTATTGACAGTCCTGCACTCACAGAAATGATTCATGGCAGAGTTAAGTTTTATGCATTTATATCTGTTTGATTTAATTTAAAAACTAAAAATTTTTGTATTTATGCCTTAAAATTAATTATTATCTAAATAATCTAATCAATTCTAAAATGTATTGAATGTAATTAGTTAATATATACCTACACAGTTTAAATAATTACAGTTGTAAAACAGACAAGATTCTGTTATATAAAATGTATGTGATTGGTTTTCATTGAAGTTATGGAAGTGAAATGGGAAAAACGGTAATGATGTCTTGCACCAGTAGGTGGCAGTGATGTTGGTTGGTTGCAAACCTTCTTAAAATTATAAAAGAAGAAGAAGCGGCTGTACTGCACTTTCGCGGGTCTCCAGCAGTCAGTTTTATGCGGACGAAAAGACCGGAAAACGCTCATGCAAGCATGCCAGGGGAGTGGCTGCTCCCATGCCACCGCTCAGTA
>VOQJ01035159.1:0-12391 GCA_015052665.1 Apistogramma diplotaenia | reverse complement strand
GTTCTTATGTATCATTAAGATTTTTTGTACTGAATGGAATTGCATAAATGTGATGCATTTTGATTAATTTGGTTTATTACACAAGCATAAATGACATGTAATTCAAATAAATATATGCTATTTATTTTGTATAGGCAACCTGATTATTACGCAATTCAAACAATATACTTTATGTATTTGAAATAAATACACTTGTTATTATTTATTTTAGTTTGTTATACTTTAATGATAATAAATGCATAAACGTGAGATTTATGCATTTGAAATAAATAGGCTTCATTACACTAATGAATATGCATCATGTAAGGTTTATTTGATTAGTTTGTGCTAAAATTACCTAAAAAAAGTAAATGGGAATTTGTCATGTAATAAAATTACATAAATCTTAAAAATCAGGTTAAATATTTCTGTGAGTGTGTTATGCTTGCTCATTGTTAAGCATCAGTCTCATAAAACACAAATAAAAGTCAAAGGACCTCTGACAGTACAATACAGTTGCAGTATGCAGTAGGAGTTTCAAGCCCCACTTAAATCCAAGTACAGTTCCTCAGAGCTAAAGTCATCAGAAGGCCTGCGTTTAGCAAAGCAAAACATTTTATAATAAGGTTTTAGGTCAAAACCTATCCTATCCTTTAAACACCCCAGCTGGAGACATAAATGTCGGTTGTGTGGTGTGTTGTTATGTCATTTTCTGACTGGAAAAACCTAATGATTATGGTTAAAGGTGCAATATGTAGAATACTCAACAAGGGGGGTCGCTGTTGTTTCATACCAGCCTGCAGTAGCTTTTGTTTCTTAACAATAACCAGGAGCAAACAGAATAGGGTGAAGGTGCTGGACACGGACTGCTGCAGACACCACAGACAAGCCGTCATTCCTGCTATACTTTTTTCCCCAAGCGCACTTAAAGTCAGCCTGAAAGAAGCATGCGCAGATGTCCGTACAGAGCATTAAGCCCATTATCTGCTGATGAAATTTACATTACTCGAAACCAAGTGCCCACTTGCAGACGTGGCAAGTTAGGCTAAAAACAGCTACTGTTACTAGCCAAAGGATATGTCACTCAATGTAGCTATCCACTTACTATACCAACTGCACCTCTTACCACTTCGATGCAAACCGAGTAGGAAGGACAGAGAAAGATCCACAGACTGTATGTAAAAGCCACTGACACATTAACCACGTAAAATAAACATGTTCCCTGAGGCTTAAAACTAGTGACTGAGACCACAAACTCACCAGGAAAGTACAGAGACAGTATGAAGGATGGAAATAGATGTCACCCATTAATTTTGGACTCTACATTTTGAAGCTTCACTGTCAGCATTTATGCTGCTACTACCTCTGTTTCTTGGTGCCATACGTTAGCTTATCTGGATGAAAGGGTGGAGTGCTACATTATCAGCTAACACTAGCTGGATTCATAAACTGTACGGGTGAAACACATTACCTAATTATTGTTAACAGACTAATAAAATACTATAATATCACCGAAAAGTGAAGCACAAACTTTTTGGAAGGCCCATATCACACATCAAGCCATAAATGTTAATCAGATAATCCATTAAAATGTCTCAAAGGGCATTGTTTGTGAGCTAATCTCCACACCCCAATAGTACTTTTAAATCTTTAAACCCTAGATTCTGTGCAGAATTCCCATTTCCTTTAAAAAACTCTAAAGTGCTGCCATGCCACCACCGATAACTCCCTTCAATAATACATATAAACTTATCCATTGCACAGGTTGGTTCTGAGACTTAGTTTAATAATTTCTCTATCTCCTCTGTGTCCAGTACATTTTAATAAAACATGTTTTCCTCTCTTGACTTTTTGTACTGCCCTGTATTATGTTTTCCTACAAACTACATAGTTGAGTTTAATCCTGTGTGACCTATTTTTAACCCCAAAAATATGATTTCTTCACATCTGTTTCTCCTTATTGTCTTGGCCTGATCCAATTTTTTTTGCTGCATTGTCTGTGTTCCACCTGTGCTGCCATTTCCTTTTATTAATACTATTAGTGCATTTACTTCCAGTTTACTAAATGCCACCTCTACTTCCATCTTGTCTCATTTAAATGCCTCCTTAGCCAAAGTATCTGCCATGTAATTTACCTGTGTTTATCCACATGTGTCAATACCCAAATGAATTTAATGTCCCTCCCTGGTTAAAAAAAATCAACCAAAAATACACCCTTTTCAGTAAACAAATACAAAAAAAGAACTCACATTATAATGATTTGTTAAGAAGGAAGAAACCTACTGTGCTTACTAACGTTTGTGTTGACAGTACACATGTTGACTTTCAGGCTCTCAGGCAAGGTAGATCCTGACAGTGTTTAAATTACTTTTTTTTTAAATCAATGACCTCAGACCAGCTTAACACATTTTACAAACATAATATGTACTTATATAGAATAAATGAACCAACTGCACCGGAACTATGGAACCAGATCAGACATTACAAGACATTTAAAGTTGAAAGTCTGCATTTCAGTCAGTTCTTAATTCTTTGATTTCAAATTCACTGTAGGGATATACGGAGGCAGAATTACCAAAAAAGGTGTCACTGTTCAAAAAATTATGGACGTAATTGTACGTATCATATTACGTACGTATTTTGCAAAATAAGGTATCTTGTTTTGCTAAACAAGCAAAACTGGCAACTGCAAGTGTAGTCTTCGGGTGAGACGACACTAACCACAAGCCCGATAGCCCAACCCCTCCCAGCTTTGGCGATATTTTTTGGTTCTGTCCAATTGTTGTTGAGATTGCTACGATTGACGGGGCAGCTAAGGCATGCCATTGGTTTCTATGTGGTTTCCAGGAAGTGAACGCCACAGATCTAACCACCTCCTACATGTGAGCGGCCGTCGCTAGCACCACGCGCAGCGTGTAGAGGAGAGAGAAACCGGTCGGGAAGGCAACGTCATTCCTCGGACCACCGACTTGACGTAGCGCAGCAGCCAGAGAGCGGAGCGGAGCCGCGTTGTCCGAGGCAGGTGAAGTACCAGTCCTGTATATGCCGATGTACATAAGGTCTTAAAAAGCTGCAGTTGGTCTCCATATGGTTTCCAGGGGAACACGAGGAAAGTAGGTCGCATTAGATAAGAACAGGGTGGACGCTAGGGCCTGGTAGACTGTAGGCCTGGTTTCCCCCGCGCTCTGCACTGACAGTCACAGCCCGGTTAGAGTCTTTCCTTTACGGTCAGTCCAGCTGCCAGTACTGGCCAGGTGCCTTAACGGACACCGCGCCACTAGTTTGGAGAGGTACACAGTTCAGCGAGTTTGATCATAAATTAGTCTGCCCGACAACACCATGAATAATGGTCAGTTTGTTAACTGGCGGGTTCAGCGCATATGGTTAGCTCTTCTTTTTTCACGTCTTTCAGGTGCTGAAGCGATCGCAGCAGAAAGATGGCGGACGACCCCAGCGCGGCGGATAGGAACGTGGAGATCTGGAAAATCAAGAAGCTGATCAAAAGTTTGGAAGCTGCCCGCGGGTAAGTAAATCATTTTGTTGCTTTTCGAGGTAATGGTCTACCCGGCAGTACTAATGTTTAAGGCTCCGGGTGAGTGTGTTACTGTATACCGCCGCAGCAGCTGGAAATCCTATAAATTGGGCCGAATTTGGGAGTGGTTAGCTTAGCATAGCTAACTTAGCTAACAGTAGCTTCTGCTGGTCTCTTACCCAGTTGCTAGGCTAGCTGCTAACGGATGTCGTATTTAATCTCCCAGGAAGTTGGAAACACTTTTAATTTTGGACAGAACGTTTTTATTTTTGTCAGCGTTTATGTGCTATGGCTGACATTACGAAGAGTTTTATCCACAGTCTGACAATGGGTACAAGCTAGTAGGGTGATGCTAGCTTTGGTGCTACTGAGAACCGCTAACAGACGTCATCTTTGGTAAGAGGCCGGCATGGATGTCTTTAACAAAAAAACACGTTGATGAGGAAAGGAAGGCCGGGTGGCTTGTAGTTGCAGTTTCACATGCTATGGTAGACAAATTTCACTACTCCAAAATACGTTTGTCTGCTCTTTTCACGCGCAAATGATTCGACAGAGCTTCCTATTTTCCTCATGACTCCTCTAAGTTAGTCACCTCATGGCAGCTGAGCTGCTCGACGGTTCATTAAAGTGTTACCGAATGCTCAGGTCAAAAAGAATTAAAGATCGGCCGGCAGACATTGTGGGCCTCTTCAATGTTCAAACAAGGCATGTGAATGTGGGTGTTACACTGGCTTGTAGCTTGCTCTGCGACAGTTTGACGTCTAGTGTTGCGCAGAATTTGCTGTCCTGTGCTCCCCTGCGTGCCATGTCACACACACATTTGACTGTTTGCCCTACATTTATCCAGCCTCTTCTACCTGGCTGTGTGCGTGGGCCCAGTGTCAGCCTGTGATGCGTGTTTTCATAGTTTGTAAATGAAGGGATAACAATGTAAAGCAGCAAGGCTGAACCTCGGTCCTTGTTTCAAGGGCAAAGATTGTGTACTGTGTAATTGAAAGCCCACACCATTTGTCCCTCAACCTGGCAGACCTTGTCAAGGTGATATTTTGCCAAGAACTATTGTGTGTGTGTGTGTATATTAAATAAAATTAAAGCAAGCAATTGAGCCTGGAGGTAATGAAATAAACAGATCAACTGGCTTGTAACAATCTGGCTTGTAATAAAAAGTTTATTATTCTGTGTTCTGCATAACACATAAAGTCAGTTTCATTGTGATATAGTGTTATAGTTGCATTAGTTAGCCTGTTCCAGTGTAGCGGTCTAGTATTAAGTGATCTGTTGGCCATCACTTCTCATAACATAATGGCTGTGTCCAGATATTGATGTATGCACTAACATTACATTCTCATTCTTTGTATAGTAATGGCACCAGCATGATCTCACTGATCATCCCTCCAAAGGACCAGATATCCAGAGTGGCCAAGATGTTGGCTGATGAGTTTGGCACTGCTTCCAACATTAAGAGTCGAGTCAACAGGCTCTCTGTACTTGGGGCCATCACCTCTGTACAACAAAGACTAAAACTCTACAACAAGGGTATGTGTTTTCAACTTGTTTTCTTGTGGGATTATAGTTCTCAGGGGCAATAGAAAAGAATAAAATCACATTAGCACGCCACTGTATAAAATTCATTCTTGCTATATTTTTAGCCATTGTAACATAATTCAAAGGGGGCAAAAAACACTTGTCACAGAATGTATTCACCTTTCAAAACATTCAGCTGCAGTGCTTCTCTGCTAACTGCACTGTAGCATATGCATGCAAAGCTTTAATATTTGCCTAACTTGGTTTCTGACTCTTCCCAGTGCCACCCAATGGTTTGGTTGTGTATTGTGGCACCATTGTCACAGAGGAAGGCAAGGAGAAGAAAGTCAATATTGACTTTGAGCCTTTTAAACCAATCAACACCTCCCTGTACCTCTGCGACAACAAGTTCCACACCGAGGTGTGAGATTTTGCTTTGAATTTTCATGCACATTCAATAGTTTTTCTTTTAGAGAAGTTTTGTGGTATGTAAACCATACCTTGGTATCTTTATTATTCTTGCTTTATTCCACATTCTCACGATCCATCCATTCTACTCTCCAACACAGGCATTGACAGCCCTGCTCTCTGATGACAGCAAATTTGGCTTCATTGTGATCGACGGGAGTGGGGCACTCTTCGGCACACTGCAGGGCAACACCAGGGAGGTGCTGCACAAGTTCACTGTGGACCTACCCAAGAAGCACGGTACTGAACCAGAATGCTCAGAAAAGAAATATTCTCTTGACATTCCCAAATTAATGTCAGTGATTTTTTTTTTTCATAGAATATTATTCGGTATCAATTTGCATATTTCAGATGAACCTTTAAAACTTTTCATGTGTGTTTTTGTTTTTTTTAATTCTTGCTGTGCTTTCAGGCAGAGGAGGACAGTCTGCTTTGCGTTTTGCTCGACTGAGAATGGAGAAGAGACACAACTATGTGAGAAAAGTAGCTGAGACAGCTGTCCAGCTCTTTGTGTCCAATGACAAAGTTAATGTGGCAGGAATGGTCTTGGCTGGCTCTGCTGATTTCAAGACTGAACTCAGCCAGTCTGACATGTTTGATCCAGTAAGTATGTTGTGATGAAACACAATAGCAGATAATGGTGGACTACCTCTGTGTAGCTGTACTTAAGTAATGTGACTGACCTTATAAAGATTTCAGAAACCAGGTTGATAAGAAAAGTAAAGTTTTGGTGAAATTTCTGGTAGGGAAAACTCTGTAGGTATGTTTCATTTTCTCATGTATTACAGTTGGGTAAACTTTATGAGTGTGTTCTTGTAGCACAACCAGCTACAAGAACACAACCAGCAGCATAGTCCATCATTATTGTCAGCATATCGCTTGTGATAGTTTCCTCCATTTTTTCCTCCTCTTTTATGAGCAAACATAGTTGGTTGCTAATATTTAGTTCCCACTCTGTTGGCACTGGTGGGAAAGTTATTCATAAGTGTGTTTGATTTCTGCAGAGGTTACAGGCCAAGGTTCTGAAGCTAGTGGACATCTCCTACGGAGGAGAGAATGGTTTCAACCAGGCTATTGAGCTTTCAGCAGAGGTTTTGTCGAATGTGAAGTTCATCCAAGAGAAGAAGCTCATAGGTAAGTTGTCCTTTTAATGATCTTACAGGTAAAATCTTGCGTTGTAGTAGAGATTTTCCTAACGATTGTTCTCACTACAGGGCGGTACTTTGATGAGATCAGTCAGGATACAGGGAAGTACTGCTTTGGCGTAGAGGACACACTCAAAGCCCTTGAAATGGGAGCTGTGGAGATTCTCATAGTCTATGAGAACTTAGACACCATGCGTTATGTTCTTCGTGTGCATGGGGCAGAGAGCAACGGAGCAGAGAACGGTACCTAAAGCACTGCAGCATTGTCTTCTGTAGTAAATGTGTTCCGATCGTCATCCTACAATTCTTGTTTGGTTTTCAGATGAGAAGACTTTGTACTTGACGCCAGAGCAGGAGAAAGACAAGTCTCACTTCACAGACAAGGAGGTGCGTGCTGCACAGGAGGAACTGATCTCTGCGTGTTAAGTCAGGCCTGTTCCCTGTGATGTAATGCCTTATTAACACTCGATTGTGTTTCTAGACGGGGCAGGAACATGAGCTGATCGAGAGTATGCCACTGCTGGAGTGGTTTGCTAATAACTACAAGAAATTTGGAGCCACGTTGGAGATAGTAACAGACAAGAGTCAGGAGGGGTCCCAGTTTGTCAAGGGCTTTGGAGGCATTGGAGGTGAGGACACTGTTGTTTAATAACAGTTGAACGTTTGTTCAAAATGAAGTTAGGAATATGTGACATCATTGTGTTCTGCAGCTTTAGTAGTACTGACACTACACTAGCAGTAGAGAAGGTCAATGATTCCTCTTCAGTTTATTCTGATTCATTCTCCTCCTGCCTTTTATTTAATCTTTGGGGTTTTTTGCTGAAACAAATATGGTATAAAGCAGGAGGCATTAATATTAGCAGTTGTGAAGGCAAAGTAGAAATCTTGCACTTCTAATGCAGCTGTGCTGTAATTTTCCTCTCAAGGCATGTAGGGCCCTAAAAGTTATTTCTGGGATCAAATAAATTTCATAGTGTTGCCTCTTTTATCAAGGGTTTGAATATTGCCATAGTAAGTCAGACAGCTCAGCATGAGGTTTAAATGGTTTCTTGCCACAGGTAAGCTCTCATAGACATTGTTGTCCAGTAGAAATTTGTATTACAAAGGGCTTCCGTCGTGTAAAATAAGATGGTTGAAGCAGAACTATTGTTAAATTCTTGGTTCTCTAAAATGGAGAGCTACTAATTTAAATATTAGTTTAATTGATCCAGTGACATAACACATTTTAACGAGGAGCTTTAAAGGTTTTCAAGATTTACTGCTTTTCACACTAATACAATCATTCCAAACCCACTTAGAACCACTGTTGGGGTTATTCGACCCTGTCCTACAACACAAGCAGTAATAGTGAAGAAGTCATTTAACAACTTCTTTGTTTGGGGGAGTTGTTAATTTTCATCGAATTTTTGAAATTACGAGTAAAAGTAGACAAACTAATGATTTACATTTTGGGGTTTCTCAAATAATTTAAATTGTTATATATAATAAAGGTAAAATATATTTTATATATATGATCGTATTAGCTATGCTAAAACAATCAAGGCATTCAAAACACAAAAATAAAACACTGACTGAAGCAGACTGCCTATGTTTTTAAAGCTCACCTCACATTTTGCTGCAACAAAATAAAAAAATAAATTGTGAAAGTTTATTACAATGCAGCTATGTCACTCTCATCCATCGTCCACACTGCTCCATCTCCGTCTGGAGTCCTGATCTGCTCTGCTCCTCAGGCCTGAGACCCTTCCAATTCAGTTGCTTTGCTCCGGATATCACTTTTTATTCACTCTGATTAGCTCCACATTCTGGATTCTGCCTAATTCAGCTGTGGTTCAGCCGCTGAACTGCACAGACAGCAAACCTACCCAGTTGTCCACGCATTCCTGTCTCACACTGTCCCGGCTCCATATACCATCCACAACCTGTTCAGCCCTGCAGTCATTATTCATCTTGAAAAGTCACATCTAGCCAGCTCCATATCTAAATGTGTGTAAACAATATGTGATTCATATGTCATTTTTACATGAATTTCTATGGAGGTAAAATATTTTTATGCAACAGACCCCACATACCCCTAATTTTATTTTAAGTTACGTTTTTTTCTTTATTTATATTTTTAATGCTAAGGGATCTTTTTTTTCTTCTTTTTCTCCTGTCATCATTCAGCAAAAACAAGTTGCCACCATACCACAGTGGTTAATTTTTCCTGTCTGTGTTCCTCAGGTATCTTGCGGTACAGGGTGGATTTCCAGGGCATGGAGTACCAAGGAGAGGACGATGAGTTCTTTGATTTGGATGACTACTAGGTAGTCTTGGACTGATATTGGGAGAAAAAAAAAAAAGAATGAATGAAGAAATAAGGAAAGAAAAATGCCACCTCTCTTGCAGCAAGCAAGAGGTGCAACTGTGTTGACCATATATATGACAGACACACCTTCCAGTTCACCTGTTGCATACACAAACTTGCACATACATCTGTACACACACAACAAAATGCATCACACAGGCCGAAGAGGAGTGAGATTTTCTTTCATCCGGAGAGGGAGAAAGCCCTTCCTGAATAAATCCCTGCCTTAGAGTGCTGGTTCCTTCCCCTAGTTGGATTGGACTTGACTCATTTTTGTTCTCTTCTCTTCTTTTTTTTTTTCTTTTTCCTCCCCTCCATTATGAATGAACACAACAGCGGGTTCCCAGATTCCTCGTTGCCGCTAACCTTGGTCTGAAGATGAACTTCGGATTCACTCCTCACATATAGAAAATATATTTTCCTTTATTGCCTCATCATGTCCCTATCCTCTCCCTCTCTCTCTCTCTCTTCCTCCCTTCTATGCTTTCTCTCTCTTTTCTTTCATTTTTTTGCATTTCATTTTTTTACTGGTAACTGCTGCTGTTGTATTTTATGAGAGTGGGGGATTTTTTTTACCTGGGTTTCTGTAGAGAAAGGGGGACAAAGTATTAAATTTGAACTGCTGAAAACCATTGCTACCTCCTCATCTGCTGTGGTCTCGCTCCTGTGCCATATCATTTACTTAAAGGCCATCTTTTTCCTGACAAATTAACATGTTGAAATGGTCCTTTTGTGGGTGAAGTGTGCATGACTTTTAGAGCATTTAGTTATTATTTGATCATCAGATCTGCCACCTAATGTTGAAATTTTGATTCATTTTAAATTGCAAGAATCATTAACGTCACATCTCGAATATAGGTATTCATTAGAAACCCTGGCATTGACATGCAATCATCTCTTTAAGTGAACTTGGAAATATCCCATGTATACATCTGATTGCATTTGTAATTTTATCTGACAGCTTTTTATAATTCTAAATGAATTAAAAAGCTAACTTTGTCACTGCATCCCTGCAGATACAGTTTGTATAGGTTGTGTTGGTCTAGAAAATGAGCTTTTATGTTTGCTTGTCTGTTAGGGGAACTAATGTGGGAGATGATGGCCAGGTTTAATGCATGGAGCAGAATTGGTGAAGACATGCATTCCCTAAATATTTGTAAATGATTACCTTGTTAAATCCATTTTGCCTTAAATTATATAAATATGGCAAGCTCAGGAAGTAAATCTACACTGATGAATTTTCCAGCTTTGAGTGCTGAGACGGGGAACAAAACTGCCCGCTTTATTGTGGTATCAAAAGGGTTGGGGATGCAATTCAGAAACACATTTCAGCCATTCATTCATTCACAGGAAAGCAAAAAAGTTAAACTAAGGTGAAGGATCATCAGGTGGAGTTATGCTGTGTTATCTGGATTATTCTTCTGAAAAAAGTTGGGAACAGGCTTTACTACATCTGTATGTATTCCTGGAGTTTCAGGTTTATATCTGCAAAGTTAACTTATTTTCTTAGTATTCCAGTTTGTGGTTGTTATAATGGATGTTACAGTTTGGCCACTTTTGATTATATTTCATTATTTAGTTGCATTAATTTTTACCTTTTGCATAATGCTTTTGAGTTTGCAAAAATGTGTATTTGAGGTTTTTTTTAAATTCAGCATCATAAAGTATCTGTTTTTATCATGCCGCATATTTGAAATCGCCAACATCCTGCAGCATCTCAGAGAAAAGCTATGCGGATGATTGATTTTGCCTTGGTGTATTCCTCTTCAGGATAGCAACAGCATCTTCATCAGTTTGCTTTTTTTGGGGGGGGAGTCACGGGAGAAGGCTTTCTAGCACGGTAGACCAATCAATAATAGGCAAAGCGGTAAAACCACGCCTACTTAGCCAAAATCTGTCCAATCGGCGTGTTATTAAAGTGCATGTGCCTTCCCGCCCCCACCCCCTACCCACCCTTTTGACACTGCTCTACCAAAGCCGTGTGGCTGAGCGAAGTGGATGACGTCTCTGAATTTGCGGGCCGCCGACGCAGGGCTGGGTTTCCATTTTCATAGCGAGTTTCGGGGGGGATCGTCAACATGGAGCAGGAGATGGAGGACAAAACGGTGGAACTGGTGGTAAGAGCTATTTCTATATGGTATTATGAACACCCGAAGGGATCGCTGTCAGTCCTTTTTTTGGGGAAATCGCCAAGGCTCGTTTCGATGGTAGGAACGGGCTGAAGCGAATTGTCGGGAGAGGTGGAGGAGAAAGGAGGGGGAACCAGAAATCAGAGGGAAGGGCCTGAAATTATCGATACATTTTGCTACGAATGCTACATTTACTAGTGGTATCTATTAACAAGTTCCGGACATCTCTCTCTCTGTTACATGTACAACGTTTTGATTTGGATACAGTTTGTAAATAATGGGTAAATTAATTGGTTGATGTACAGTCGTCGGTCGAAGACAGAATTCTTGGGGTAGCGTTTACTGCGGTGACGCTGCGCCACTTTAACTGGGCCCTGTCTGTGTCTTAGCTAGCGGCTATGCTAACGCTGGTTAGAATGCCATGAACTACGTAAATTTACGGGCAACGCGATGTTATTTCATGTAGTTTAAAGGTAAGACAGCCTGCTCGATAAATTCCGTGTCACTTGATTTTCACATTTTAACCGAGCGTAGCTAAAAACAATAACAATACCGTGCTTGTGTGTTTATATTTTTGAAGTGCGTAGAAGGAAGTGTATTGCTTTTTCATTCACACAGCGTTACCTCGTCTAGCGAGCATTAGCAGTTAGCTTAAAAGCCTCTATGCTAAATACGCTACTTGTTAGCTCTTTCTACGTTAAAAAGAAAACAGCTAAGGTCTTTTTGTGACCACAAACATAAATTATGAACAGTTTTATTTGCGCCTTTAGACTATCATACTTAGCCAAAAGTATTGATTTAATTGTAAAATTGTTTTCTTCCTCGATAAGTTAGCAAACAAGGCTAACTTTAGCCTACTAATCGATAACATTTATACTGTGGAGTCAAAGTGGTGGGGAGGAAGACGTCAAGTAAGACGAAGACGATCCATTATGTCTGAGAAATTGAACCTTAAAGAATCAGATTATACATGTTTTGGAGATCTGTGAGGTTATCATGAAGACAGTATGCGGGGCCTAGTAATAAATATCTTATATTGTTTAATAGATAATACGGACCTGCCCTGTCAAATTGTACAGAAGTTTAGTCAAAGAGTAATTTGCTTAAGCATTATAGGTTTTGTAGCTGTTGTCTGCCAAAAAGTGATTATATATATATATATATATATATATATATATATATATTTTTTTTTTTTTTTTTTTTTTTCTTTCTTCTTTCTTCCTTCTCTCTTTTTTTATTCCCTCTCTTCTCTCCTTTTTTTTTTTCC
>VOQJ01035157.1:9569-20302 GCA_015052665.1 Apistogramma diplotaenia | reverse complement strand
TTAGGTTGGATCCTGTGGAGGGATGGAAACACGACTGAGTGTGTCCATGTGTGCTTATATAAGTCCTTGTGATGTGGTAGCCTCTGTTCTCTGGTTCATGGGCATCACAAGCCTGTCATTACTTTGCTTTTTTTTTTCTTCGGACATAAAATCTGCAGAGGAATGTCTGCACCACACTCACACGCTTTGTGTCTGACTCGCTACCCATCCCACTGAAACCATTTCCACACAAAAAAGCTCCTCACGTTAAAAAGGGCTCGCTTGCTCAACTGACCCTCAGCTCTGGGCGACTGCTCTCAGTCTGTGTTGCTGCGTGTTTAAAAGTAAAGGAAGGCTTGTAGTACAAAAAAAAAAAAACATCGTTCCAGTTACAGCAACAGCAGCTGTGCTCCAAATCAGACTATGGTATTAAAGATAATCACAAAACAGATCTCAAGCTGCAGTCTTGAGGCTTGGAGTCAAGTCAAACTTATAAAAATGAGAACTTGAACCATTACTTATGTGAACCAATGTCTTATAATAAAAATGGATCAAATAAGTAATTCAAATGTAAGGAAAAGGAAATGATCACACAGCTCTGTAGTTTGAATCAGCTCTGCACAACTTTGGGCTTTCAGCTCGTTCATTTTCTGTTCTGGCAAATAAAATGATGCTGTTTTTTCTGTCCATATTTCTTTGATTGCATTTTGTGCTTTGTTTTCACCTCCTGATTTGTTTTCATTAGTTTCACTGGTAAGCAGGGGTTCACAATCTAACCTCAGTAATATATCACAGTAAATCAAGGACATCTGTGAGGATATTTCTGGTTGCAGCTTGTCGGCAGCAGCCTGCAGGTTGTTAGTGCAAAACAAAATGATCCTTCTTTTCCGGTGAGTTACTGATTCAATTCAATTCAATTTTATTTATACAGCGCCAAATCACAACAAATAGTCACCTCAAGGCGCTTTTTATTGTAAGGTAAACACCCTACAATTATAGAATGTTACAGCATACCTCATTTAAAGCGTGAATATTGCAACAGAAGCAGCAGCAGCAGCACAATAGCAGTGACACAGCAAGTCGAGCTATAAAGAGCCTGGAAAGGGCGGTCACATGTAATGAAAGCAAAACTTTTCTTAGCCCGTGTTTTTAAATAAAGTTTGATTTCTTTCCGGCATTTGAGTGGCATCGTTTCCATTATGTGGAAAAGTGAGTGGGGTGGCACACTTCCTGTGGTCTTCCTACAGAGGCCAAAGAGTAGGAGTAAATAGATGTGTCTGGATAAAGAGAAAGGCAGGAGAAACATTTAGCTTAAGGAGAGGAAGCAGAAGCCGAAATACAGAAGTGAAACAATAATGTCTGAAAAATGATTTTCACTCATGTGAATGCCCACAAACCTCACTGAAGACTGCAAGACAGGCTGAGACCAATGAAGACGTTATTACGTGAGACTAAGTGACTGAGTCTTAGTGTCACTTATAAATAAGTGAGAATAATTTCTCCAGTGGACTTTCTTGTGCGATCGGCTGACGTGCTCCTGCCCTTTGTGGGTTTAGCAAACTGAATTTAACAAGCGATAAGCTGAAGCTGCCTGAGCTCACGGCTCATTTCTGACCCCCAGACAGTAATAAGCGAGCATAGAGGTGGACTTCAGTGAGCGAATCCAACGAGCATCACCAAATGTAAACAGATGCTTCATGCGACCTACATCTCTGAGCAGACTCACTGAGACAGCTCGTAAAAAAAAAGTAAATGATTTTTTGTCTCTTTCGTCTCTACATTTTTTTTAAAAAAGAAGGTTGAATCATGTGCAATAAGCAGCAGTGATGGATGCACCACCAGGACTCTGTGTCATTGTTCCCCCTCATTTAGATTAAAATTGGTTGGATGTTGAAGGCCAACAGTGACCAGTTCAAGAAACCTTACAGTACCTATATCAATCCATACTTTTGGAGCCATACAGTGGATCAGATTTCTATATGTTATGTGAATGGAGGTATTTGCATTGACAATCCTGCAGAAAGATTGATTAAAACCTCAGCATTTAAGCATCATGTTGCATCCTAATGCACAATGTTTTGTTTCAGAGCGACGGTCAAAAGCGAGATGGTGAAAACAGCTTTGCAGCCTTTGCAATTAGAAGCTAAAGAGCAGCTGTTTCCTCCAGTGGTTTGCTGAGGCCGAGCTGAAAGCGAAACAAACACAGCTTCAGATAAAAAGCTCCGTATCTAGGTGACGTGTAAATAGGTCGAATGATAACTGACATAGTTATCGTAGCAGCTTTGACAGGTGTAGATTGCTCTTCTGCCCCTAACAGGATAAACATGAAGAATGCAGCTTTTATTTTGAAATGATTCTAGTTTCACTTTCAGTCAGTGGAAACTTACATTACACATACACCCTGTTTTGAATAAAAAAAAGAGCAACAACAGAATCAGCATACAAATATCTTTAATTCATAAAGGATTTACAGTATCTTACATATGGTACACATTGTATTGAAAAGCAGGGTAAAAGATCTTTGGCACACTCATCAGTTTCCTGTTGATACAGACAGAAAACACTGTTGTAAAAAATACATCTTTATATAGAGTCTTTTGATCTCTGCATAAGCACAAGAAGGCATACGTTCCCTTTTAGCTTTGATTTATCACCTGTTTTACATTTATTGTCTCTATGTACACCGTTACTTGTTTATCTGGCAAACAAGGTTAAAGGATAGCTTGGTACAAAGACACACACACACACACACACACACACACACACACACACTCGCACACATTTCTTTAATTTCCTGCTGGTGATGGAGTCCACAGCATCATTAGTGTTAAGGCGACATCTGTGCTGACAGTTTGGCTCAGACTCAAACACACGAAGGCACTTTCAGGCAGAAGAAGCACGTCAGAATACATAAACACCCCTGTAATAAGTATCACACGATAAAGTGCACATAGAATGTCTTTGGTTTAATGGATACTGCCCTGTTTGTTTCTCATGTAGAGGCATTTTTGCTCGAAGAGAAGCCTGTCTGACTTGCTATGCTCAACACATTTTGAGAAGCTTCCAGTTAACTTTGGCTGTTTTTTTGTGTTTTTTGGCTCTGTAATCTGCTGATTATGGCGAGTTTTTATATATTAGATGCGACAAAGACCAAAAGCATCACCCAGAGTTTATCTGTGCTGGGCTACAATGACAAACAACACCGTGACTCACACTCAGCCTGGCTCAAAGTCCTGCAAGAGCTCAGCTCCAGAGCACACTGTCCAGAGATCTGTCCTCAGTCCCTTCCGAGAAGCGGCCGTTTCTCACTTCTTGTCGCTCATGGAGCAGTCCACCGCTATGATGTTCTGTATTTCTGTGATTTTCACCTCCTCCTGCGGGATCTCCACCTCTATTGGGATCTTTAGCTCCTCTTCAATCTTCTCTGCTGAGGAGCTGCGGCTGGACAGTTTGCCCATCTCATCTTCCAGCTCAGAGATGCGCTCGGCAACGCAGTGGGCGGTGAGGCGGGCCTCGGGGTCGTGGTCCCAGCATTCTTTAATGGTGGCGCACATCACTGCCATGCCCTGCAGAGGGAGCCAGAGAGCACATATTTCAGATAAAGAAAAAAAAGCATTCAAAGAAGCTGGAACTGAAATCTTTGGGAGAATCTGCAAACAGATGATGGTTGAAGTAAAAGTTTCAGGGGAACTAAAGTTTCTTTTGACTGGTGATTCTGTACATGCAGTTCTTATATCTCAGTGGCCACTGAAATGAAAGTTAACTTGGAAAATGCTATAAAGTAAATTTCTCAAAAAGTTTACAGAGACTTGCTGGAAGGTCGTTGCTTTAAGTTCTCAAGCATGTTTCTGTTTTAGAAATGATGTTGGTTGATGATGCTGAGTTACATTAAAACGTCTTGAGAACATGAAACATTCAGATGCACTTAACTAGTTTGTCCAAACTAATAAAGCTACTTTCACCCCGTTAAACCAAAGTTTAATTTAATGCCATTTTAAAGTGAGAGGCACCTCTCCTGGGACCTGCTATTAAAACCTAACCTGCCACCATGTTTAGATGGATGGTGACTGTGGCACTCTCGCTGAGGAGGCTGCCTGGAAGCACTGTGACTAAAAAGGTTGCACTATTTATTGTACTTCATCTTTATTGCATCAGATATGTAAGAGCTGGATGCTTTTCCGCCCTCCTTTGTGTATCTCACAGCATTTACATGAACAGCTGCGAGTGTACTAATTTATCATAAACTTACTTCCCCTTCATCGTTGGTTCGTGTGGGTTAAATCTGGCATCCCAGTCCAAATATAAAAATCAGCAATGCATTGCCTTCAGGTCAGATTAAACCTGTAAACCGTCCTGCAGAAACAGGCCCGTGCACGGTGGACCAGTGAACTCGTGATCTTCCTTTTTTGTTCTTTTTTGATTTAATGACCGTCTTTGATGGTTTCTGTGATCGTGCCTGAAGAATGTTTAGAAGCTCTTTTCAGATTTCAGTCCGACTGACCTTCATGTCGTTGCTGTTTCTCTGTAATTAGCTCAGTGGTGCTTAATGTGGATTCATGTGGCAGCTGAACAGGGATTGTGGGCTAGCTTAAAAACAGTTATTACAAATATAAAATATGAAACTTGTTTTACTTTGATTACACTTTGCTAATTTTCTTTCAGTTTTGTTTTGCATTTTAGAAAACACTGTAATAAAGGAAACCCTTGAATAAATGTCTGCATCCAAAGGTCTGACTGTGCCACAGTGAGCGATCGGCAGCTGTGGGTCTGACCTGATGCCTGAGCCAGCTGTCGGGGATCTCGGGCCTCCCCCTGTCTCTCAGCACGTTGTCCTTCATGCTCTCCACACAGGGGTGCTCTCGTACTTTAGAGCCGTACGCCGGCTCGTAGTCCTTTACCTCTGCAAAACACAAACACATTTCACAGATTAGACTCAGACTGCAGACCCTAAACTGAGCTGCAAGTGAAGGAACAACCAACCGGATCCTCAGAATTTCCAAAAAAAAGATGCACGTGAACAGAAACGAAACACAAACTGTGAATGAAAATTTTAAGATAAAGAAAAAGGGAATGTAAGGGAGACGGACTGTAACAGGTGGCTGAGTTAATGTGATTAGAAAGTGTAAAAGCATCCTGGTATGAGGTCATTACACCCAAAAACCACTGAGCTTGAATTTCCACCCAAGCTGTGAGCTTTGCACGCTGGCACCGATAATGCTGACGGCGGGAAAAGTTTTTATGATGCCTCGATGGAAGGAAAAATGCCCACTTCGGTGCCTGACTGATGATCGTGTCTAGAAACAAACAAATCAGTTTCCGCTAACAAGAAATTAGTCGAAACCTCAGACCAAAGGATACCAAAATCACAGTCTGTTATTTTTGCATGTTTCATGTTGAAAGGGGGTGGTGGGGGGGGCGCGTCATGTTGAAACCATGAAAAATGAAAAACAAAGTTCTGGGACTGGGTCCAAACCTCATGAAACCGAACTCACAACAGCTGCAGTTTGTCTCCGGCCCTGAGAGGAAGGCTCCCAGGATCTCACAGTTGCTGTGTGATGAGACACTAATCGCTTGTTTACCCATCAGAGGCAGGAAATGATGCGCAAATAATTAGCAAATATTCTCAGCCTGGACTCCCGTCTTCTTACATTTAATAACAACACTTTCCTCCCGAAACTGTCAAACACTGGCTATCATTGGCTGATATGTACTTTCACAGGTGTGTTACACTTGGCTGCATCGAAGCTTTTCTCCACAGAAATTACATCTTTGTTGCACATTGCTGCTTCTGAGAGAGTCTTTGAAAGTCATTTGGTTCTAAAGGGATGCGAAACCTGACCTCGGTCCCTGATTCAGACCGACTCACTCTAAACAGGTCACATAGAGGCCTTTGGTTCCACTGTCCAGTATCCGGGCGGATCACTGACCTTATTTTGGATAAATATCCTTGAGACTCTCAGGGTGAGGCCAGGTTAACCAGCTGACTGCCTCCACTGACACAGTGACAAACTGAAGGTAAAAACTAATTGCAGTATAAAGAGCTGTAAGGACAGTACTGAGTTCTTCAGCAGTCATTTTAGACTTATTTTTATGCACTGAGAGCGTAAACACTGGCTAAGAAGGCCGGGGCTGATGGCAGGGGCAGTTGTAACTGCTGAAATTCCCATTAAGCATTTAACAGATGTCTACTTATTGGTGTATAATTCTGTAACTACAGTGTTTCTCTCAAACGGGCTGCAGTTGAAATCGAACCTACTGCAGCAGAATGATGCGATGAAATCTGGGGAAAGTAAAGCCGTTTCATATAAATCAGACACCCTGTGAGTCTCTGCTGCTTATCCTCAAATACAGGAAGTTGGGATGTTGAAGTAAAATCCCCAGACAGGAAGCTGGAGGGCTAAGATCGGGAATATGTGCAGAAAAGCTGACTCTACAGGCCCACACTTCCTGTTTTGACATGTGGAACTTCCCTCAGTTTTTAGTATTTTAAAATGGGACCCAGCCGGGCCTGGCCCATTCCCTTGAGGGTTATTTATGCCAGGCCTGGTATTGTCCTCAGCTCTCTGCTGTTGAGCTCTCCTGCTGCGGCGCTGGTATAAATACCACACATTTTCCTGGACGAGGTACAGCTGAAACACAGAGCAGCAGCGAGCAAGCTGGCCTCAAATGAGAAAGTTGAAAACAGAAATAAAAAAAGGTGGAGTACTTTCTAAACATCAAGACATCACAGACTGGAAAAGGTCCTATTTCATGCTCCATTACTGATCTGGCTCTTGCACACTTGTCCTATTTCTGCGAATGACACACAAGCACTGCACATGCATCCTACTGTATGTGAGGTGCAGCCCGCTTTCCTTCTCGGGACCTTTGAGCAGTTATGAGAAGAATTTCATCCGTGTTTTGAGAGGAGATTTCAAAAGAGACTGCAACCGGAGCTTCAGTCTCACTTTCCCCTCGCTGTCTGGGGCCCTGCAGTTAAAACCCTGCTATATTCAATCTAAGGGCTGGAAAGTGGTTTACGACAGTTTCCTTTTCAGATTATCTGTCTGAAACCTCTGTGGCCTGAAGGTTAGCACAAACCCCTGTGGCTGGCTACACTGTCTGGGATTCGCTATCTCCAGACAAACCTCTCCATGTTTGGCGTTCGGGGGAGACTTTAGACTCTCGAGAGAGGTAGAACACGAGGCTGATCCCACACACGCAAAACAAAGTGCACTGCGAGACCCGAACCTGCATAAACCGTAACGAACCGCGCTCTCGCCGAAACAAAATCCTCTCTCCGCAGAAACAAAGAATCCGCCCATCTCGAGAGAAAGTTGTGGGCTGAATTCCTGCGGCAGGTCTGTGGCTAGCACTTTGGGGTGCTGCGAAGTTTAATGTCAGCGCTGCTTGTAGTGTTCTGATGGGGGCTTTTAAAGGTTGAAGCAAAGGGAAAGTTACTGCAAGCAGGTTCATTTAGTTCCTTCCATGTGAATGTCTGAAACTGAAAATAAAAGCATGTGTGTGTGTGTGTGTTTTTTTGCTCTTGTTCTTAATCTTGAGACGTGGCTGATAAGCAGCCAGCCATATCTTCATGTCTGCTCTCATTGTTTGGACTTACTGTATTTTTGAGCTCTGTGTCTGCTTTGTCTCCTTCGACTTGTCTTGTGCTGTTATTGCTCTTTATCTGCTTTATTGTTATTTTAATGGGTAATTTAAGGTCTGACCACACTTGGAATGTTTACACCCAGCTGCCAGTTTATTAGATACACTTACGTAGCTAAAAATAGCTAAAAGCTATTTTTTAAGTGAGTCAAGAAAAAAAACGACCCTAGTAAAGGTTATAGTGTTGTAAAGTAGTACATTGCACCTTGCAGTAACATTAAAACCATATGACAGATATTTCTGGTCCCACTTGTCCTCTGGGGGTGCCCTGCGGTGTGCGGCACCAGGATGCTGGGAGCAGAGAAGCCCAGACCTCCCTCTCCCCAGCCACCTTCTCCAGCACATCCACGGGAAAACCGAAGTGTTCCCAGGCCGGCGTATCCCAGGCCTTCCCGGGGCCTCCTTCTAGTAGGACATCCCAAAAGATCTCACCCAGGAGGCATCCTAATCAAATGTCTGAACAGTGTGCACATCACTGTGTCAATCTGTCTGTTAATCGCCGCTCCCCTCACCCACGAACAAGACCCCGAGATGCTTAAACTCGTCCACTTGGGGCAGTAACCTGTCCCTAACCTGCAGTGGGCACTCCAGCGTTTTCCTGCTAAGAATCAAGGACTGGAGGTGCTAATTCTCATTCCCACTGCTCCATACTCAGCTGCAAACTACTCCAGCAGTAGCTGGAGGCCATTACTTGATGAAACCAACAGGGGCACACCATCCACAAAAATCAGAGACAGGAATTTCTGTCCATAAAAACTTTGAATGGATTTGTTACAAAGGGCAGCCCTGGTGGAGTCCAACACCCATCTGGAAGCAGTCTGATTGCTGACCATGCAGAGCAAACTCTC
Source organism: Apistogramma diplotaenia (assembly GCA_015052665.1). Taxonomy (NCBI): domain Eukaryota; kingdom Metazoa; phylum Chordata; class Actinopteri; order Cichliformes; family Cichlidae; genus Apistogramma; species Apistogramma diplotaenia. Next base: position 11,831 of record VOQJ01035157.1, on the reverse strand, counting down.
GTGGTTGTACAGGTATTCTGATTTGGAGATATTAGATGCTGGGTAAATGCCTTGGAGTCTTGGCCCACACATTGCCTTGCAACCTGAAAATCAACCTCAGTTTACCATGAAGGAAGTTCAAAAATGTTTCTGGAGATCAGAGGAGCAAGGAGAGAGAAGGCCTACCAGAAGAGCTGTAACAGAACGTCTCCTTTGTGGAAGTGATTTAGCCCTGCTGTGCAGACGTGTGGCCCACTCCAAGTAAACACAGATTTGCATACATAGCTTGATTTAGTTATTTAAGATTAATTGTGTGAGTAACTACAAAGTAAGGCCTCCAAACTCAATGTCTCAATGAAAGTTCATCAGGGCAACTGAGTTTACAACAACCCTCATTAGTGGTATCAGTCTTTTCTCAGGCAAAAACTGAGGTGTTCATCTACAACTGTTCTACAAAAGCATCTTTTTTATCTCCTCTGTTTTTGAGCTTTGGCCCCATCAGGGTATAAACATCAACCCCTCACCAGCTGCTGCTAATGGCTGTTTCCCTACGTGGACCACAAGGCTTTTGCTTGGCATGGTGCAAACTTTTCTCGCCGCTCCATTTACCCTGCATAACCCTCAGCTCAGACGGAACACGCGGACCCTGCCGCGCCCTGCAGGCTAATTCAGGATATGTAAATAAAATGCTCAGAGACCCACGGAGAATGTACTATAAGTGACCACAACAACAATGCCAGGGCAGGGTAACGTTTCGATCCACCAGTCCGCCCTCTGTTGTTGCGGTGGAGACAGAGGAAACACACACACACACACACACACACACACACACACACACACACACACACACACACACACACACACACACACATAGAGGAATGTGACTGTCTCATTCTAAATATCTCAGACTGTCTAGAAAAGCTTGAGAGGCACAGAGAACAGCACAAACCACAGAGACGCCCTCCCTCCTCTCGGGACTGAAAAAAACAACACAAAACAAATTTGTGTGCTTGTTTCTTTGCTGTGAGGTCCGGGTTGAGGTTTAAACTCTATGCTGGAGTATTTTTGGAAAGTGAGGAGAGCTGAAAAAAAAACCACGATTTGTGATCAATACACACATGGTTCACGGGCCCGCCTGCAGCACTGTAACAGATGGTATAAAAACTGTCCTACTAGTGCATGTTTAGCTTAAACTAATATTAGAGTGTGAGATGTCCAGCTGCTGTTGGCCTCTAACCAGGTTCTTCCTTGTTCCCAGTTCTCATGTTCTTCCACTAGCAGCATTTCAGGCTCAGTGGTGCATCTGCTTTGGTTGCTTAAGAATGACCTTTCTGTTCTGGTCACCATACAGCAGTCAAGCTATCGACCGCTTTGGTGGTTACTTTAGAAATGTTACTTTAGAAATGTTTAGAAATGTTACTTTAGAAATGTTTAGAAATGTTACTTTAGAAATGTTTAGAAATGTTACTTTAGAAATGGTACTAAAATTCTTGTTTACACCAGATGTTAAACTGTCACAAGAGTTGCAATATTGTATTTGATTTATTTTTATTTATTTGATTTCTTTTAAATTTTTACAGTTCTGTGCAAGAAATAGTGCTATCATTATTGTCTAGTGTGCTGTTTACATTAATTTTTTTTATTTTTCAAATAAGTTAAATAATCAGGCGTTCCTGAAATACTTGAAATCTGAATAACTCTAACAGCACTTTGGCAAATCTGTTGGTTTAATAACAATTTAAAAAAGAAACATTTCAAAAAGCAATAAACATGTTTGTTGTTAAGCATATACAGTACATCTATTCATTCAAAATTTTAGTAACCAAAGGATTTTTTAAAATGGAAAATGTTTAATTTGTTGCTACATGTATATGGTTTGCGATGAATTGCGATTAATTAATTACAGATCATCACTACTTTTAATAAATTTGTACAAGTGCAGTTTTATTGACTTGCATTCATGAAATTTATGGAACAATTATAACTGAACTTGTTTACTTTTTTATTATTACCAATGAAATGGAACAAGTGTGACGTGGAGAATAAATATATAAATTCCCAGAATAATACGGGCCAATGAAACAGCACTGAACCCTCAGACTTGTAAACACGGCAACATTCTGCTTGTTTCTTTCTGCATTTCTCTTTTCTTGCGACTCCCCTGGTGGTGAAAGCAAACAAATCTGTCCACGAGCTCTTTCCTGCAACTTTTCTCATCTTGGATATGGAAACCATAGACAGGCGGGACTCACTGCTAACCCATTTTGTGCATAAATCTGTGTT
>VOQJ01035156.1:57437-72164 GCA_015052665.1 Apistogramma diplotaenia | reverse complement strand
TTTTTTGCTTCAAACTAATGTTCTTCTCAGGCAGAGCCTTTTGAGTATTTAAGCTGCTTCAGTCACAAGTACTATTTCTGACAGAGCTAAGCCTACATGCAGTTCTTTGTTAAAACAGACAAAGAAAGTCAGGCTGATGGGATTGTACGACCCTTATCTACCATCACGGAAACAACAGTATAGATTTATTTTGTTATAAAATATATTTGTTCCCATATGAGAATATATCAAAGCAGACTGGTGTTTTCAACTGGTGGATAATTACTGTTAAAGATCAATATGCATTGTACACTTTTACTATTTTTCTGTATCAGAAAATGACTGTTTACATGGGTGGATCGGCTCATTTCAGATAGTAATATCATTTCAAAATCCCTAAAAAGGAAGGACAAAGAAGCCGTGTGCTCTCTTCCCACATCTTTACGTTTAGCTTTCACAAGTCCACAGCAGAAGTGTCGGAACACGTAAACTACCATGTAAAAAAAAATCACAAACTGGATCAGTTGTAATATATTTTGCAACCCTCACCTTCAACATGTAATCACAGCTGTCAGGTTAACCTGTTGAATATCTGTAGAATCTAGTTGTAGAGACATTAACTGAATCTGATTTTGATAGTTTTCTGTTTTGTTTTGTTTTTTTTGGCATGTCACTTTGAAACTTTTATCTCCATCTATGACACAACTTCTCCTGAACAGTCTACATGTACAAACCACAGAGGAATACTTTTTGTTTTCATTTACAATTTCCATTATTAACACACAGCTTAGTTTAACATTTGACCAAATTATTCATTCAGAACTTTAATTGCAACACATTTCTAGGTATTCACTTCCTTTTCCTCTCAAAGCTGTTAACAGACGTCTGTCATATTTGACATTTATGTCATCAGCAGCTGCTGGCATGAATGTTGTTCCCTTTTCAAATTTTTTTTATACAACATTCATCATTATTTTCTTTGCCCCATTTCTGGGTATTATGGTTGTTTTTTTTAGTTGTCCTTTTTATTTGAAACTCCCCTGTTGTCCCAAAATGATTGGATTGAGATTGCCAATGTCCCCCAGTTTTGCTTTGAATCTGTATTGGGCTTTTGTTATAAATTAAATAAAACTCTTCTTTTTAAGAAACAAGTGGTTTGTTTTACTGATGAGTATAATGTAATGTCTACATTAGAAGCATTAGTTGTCCTGTTGATTGCAAGGTTGGTCTCGGTATGTAACTGATTCCATCTGTCCATTATCTGACCCACGATTTCTGCAATCACGAGACATTACTTTCGTTCAGTCAGAAATTCCTCCACACACGGTGATGCTGCAGGATGGCCCTTTAACTGCAAAAGGAGGACTTGGTGCTAATATTAGCATCCAAACATGCTAGGCTAAACAGGAGATTGTTGTGCCACAGTACAGGATTCCAGCTGAATAGTCCAAAAGTGACGACCTACCTGCTTTACCTCGTTTTATTTTAATGTAGAGAGACAGACTTAAAGCAAAAATCCAGAAAAAACACATTGAAGTTATAAAATGATTTGAGTGAAATAAGTATTTGATCCCTTGCAGCCAGAAATCTGGTTCCCACAGATTGGCTGTGTGCCTGTGTTCCACAAAGATTAATCAGTTTCAGATCCTCCTGATCTGTGTGTGTGTGTGTGTGTGTGTAAAGCACACCTCTACAGAATCCGTTTCTTCCAACCTCCATAGGCAAGATCAAAGGGACAAAAATATAGACCAGCACAAAGCTGGAATGGGCTAACAGACAGCAAGAAGCTTCGTGATAATGTGGCAATTTTCAGTGCAATTATTTTGGAAATGCAAGAGATGTAAAATGACCATCAGTTGCCATCAGCGTGGAGCTCCATGCAAGATCTTGTCTCGTGGGATGAGGACGATCACAAGAAAATGACACAGGAGGAGCTAATGATGATGATCTGAAGGCAGCTGGGACCCCACTCACCAAGAACGCCACTGGTAACACTTGCCTGAAGCCACCCATTTTTCTTGTGTGCAAAAGTATTTTAAGAGAATTGCAGAAAATCGTTTGCAATAACTGCATCAAGCCTGTGACACAATGTCCACAGCCTCTTTCAGATGTGTATTTTGGGGTGTTACTCCCTGAAAGGAGCAGGTAAAATGCTCTACAGCGAGTCTGGAGATTGATTAGGCCACTGTAAAACCTTCCTCTTCCTCCCCTTGATGAACTCATTTGTAGTTTTAGCAGTGTGTTTTGGGTCTTTGGGTGGAGTCAGACAAAAGGTGCTATCTTCTGAATTGGATATCAGATCCAGATGTAAATACCTGGAAATAAAAGCCGAGATGTTGATCTTTGGCCTCATATTCATCTTTTAAAGTCAAACTCAAATGTGTTCAGTGCACAGCAAAAATAAAGGGACTGACCTCACTGTTTCAATACGAACGGGACCTTTTTCCTCCAGCATAATGCAGCGTCACAGACCGACTGGTGTACCAACCAGTTTTTGCTGACTGACAGACAGTGTTGCGAAACACCTCTGATGTTTGAAAAGTCTAAACTCGCTGAACACGACAGTCATACCAGATTACTTAGATGCTGTAAGCCTGGAAAAAAAATCACTAGATTATATCTACTACAGTAGCACATGTAGTAACTCATGTAAAGCTACCATGGAGGCTTACAGCAATGCTGAGAGATAGCTTTCCCATTTTAGGGGAAAATATTGCTTCTAGTTACTTTACTTATGTTTTAGAAACTCAACAAACTTGATGTTTAGCACATAAAATCAGATTCTACATCATAGAACTGAATTTTTATACCCACCTAATGGCAGCTGGTGTTGTTCACAATCTTGATGAAAAGACTTTCTAGGCGCAGCCAAAGGGATGAGCTCATGTCTCAGTTGAAGTAGAGCTTTTGGTTTCATCCAACAACGACCTCCAGTGAAATCTGGGATGTAGTGTAAACTGTGTGTTTTCTATCCAGGCGTGCTGTAACTGCATTGTCAGAGTGTTTTGGGACCATTATCATGCCAAACAGACACTTTCCATAAATCTAACGCTGCTTTTCTGTGTTCATAATTCCATCAGCTTTGACTAGATTTCCAACACCACTGGCAGAAATGCAGCCCTGGAAATGGCAGAGCCTCCACCGTGTTTTACAGATGGCTGGCGACACTCACCTCGGCCTTTTCTCCCTGTTTCCTTTCTTTCAGAATGGCTCCTTGTCAGGCTTCAGTGAACAGTAGATGGATCAGCCAAAGAGCCAGATTCATCTCGCATGTTTGTGTGACAGATCTTTGCTGGATCATTCCTATTTCTTAAGTACATGACTTTCAGACACTGGCCATCTGCTGTAGATAGTTTTTTTTAGGCCCTGCCACTTCTTCTTTTGTCCTCCACGTTATCCAGGTTCCTCAAGTTTTGTAAGGACACACAGCACACCACAACTGCATATGGCAAACTTTTGGGTACTAGCACTTTGGGAATCCCTTTGTTGGTGGACAAATGCTTGTTTATGTCTGTTAAACCGTATTACCTTTGGCATTTATTAAAGACTCAACAAAAAAATGGGAACAAATTATGTATTTATGCAACATGCTGAATGAAACAATGGTTTGTGTTAAATTGCTTAACAAAAAAATTTTGAAAATGGTCAAGTGCAAGGATCATAGCCAAAGAAAAACCTGTTCCACTAGGGTTTAAATACCTGCCACTCTCCACCTTTTGGTATTAGAACTGAACAGGGATGAGAGGTGAAACATCTTCAAATAACATAAATAGTCCTCTCGCCTGTTTAGAAGCTCTAGCTGTAAGACTACCATGACTTCGATGTCTGAGAAGCTCCACAGACGCCGCTGCTTAAGCAAATCGAATAAAAATCGGAACAACTGTCTGTCATCGTTAGCCTACCAGACAGCCTGTGTGCTCTTTGTGACTACAAGCAGAAACCAGAAAGCTTCTACTTTGAAAACATCTTGTCCCTTGCCTGCAGATTCTCCATATTCTTTGTATAAGAATATGATTGATTACCTGATATATAAATCAAACACAGAATAAGTTCTTTTGATGCTTTAAATGCACTTTGCTGATTTTACAGCATATCTGAACTTTGTGTTACTAATTAACTCACACAGCCTTTCTCCTAAGTTGTGGTGCAGGCTGTGTGACTTTTCACCGGATACATGAAGCAACACTTATTGCATAAGAATAAAAAAAAAAAAAAGACACAATGTCAGTGGCAAACCCTCCTGGACACCTGTATCTGCTAAACAGTTACTCCATTCAAATCAGTATGTGGGGTTATAAAAAAGTGAAGCATTTCATGGTTTAACAACTTAACTCAGTAACTAACCATGTAAGCTTCTGTGGTGGTGCATCATGAGAGGTGTTAATGGCCTCCTACATCTGTGATTAATAGTCATAATCTGCAGAAAATATTAATTGAAAGAGATGTGAAGAGGCTCAGAGTGGATTCAGTGAGTTGACAAATTATGCAGCATATCCTACATAAAAAAATTGAACCATACTGAGCTTATATAAGCTATCATGCTTGAAGCAATCAGAGTGAAATATTGCTCCTTTTTGCCAGTGTCTGCCAACCAGAGAAAGCCACAATACTAAGAACTGTTGCCAGTGTAACAAAGAGAATAATCCTGCTATTTCATGGCTCTGATTCTTTAAGAAGGGGAATTCGTCCTCATTCGGGTCAGACGGACAGACTGTAACGCAGCCACACCAGTTACCGAGCCATAAAGTACCAGGTTTAAAGATACGGTAGAAGATAGGGCAGAGGGTTCAGACAGCTTATCTCATAAACCACTGATAGAGGGAGCAGAGGCTCCAGCATTGCACAGCACTTTGTTACACATTAACAGATATATCTGAAGCATTGATGAGACGCTCTAAGAAAGAGATCTCTGGGACATAATCAGGCACCAAAGTCCATCAGGTTAGCTCAAAGTATTAACAATTTTTTCGCTATCAGTGATGATTTCAGTCTTCAAAATGATTTCTATCTCATTCAATATGCTGCAACTTTATTAACGATTACGTATTTTAACAGTGAGCCTCATTTCTTATGGACAAAAGTCATTTTCCTCAAACTAGTACTAGTTTTTATATTTGTCTCTCAGTATAGATAAAGTGTCTCTCTTGCTTAAGCACTTCACTTTGATCTTTTAATCATATTTCATGGTGTTCAAGCACAGAATGAAGACCGGTCCATTATCAAGTCACAGCCGTGGGAATCCTGAGAAGCTCAGACCTGCTTTGTGGAAATGTTCCAGAGTGCAGGATTACTGAGTTATCTTAATTGTCTTGATGAGAGCCATCACATAAACTGCCTAAAATCTGGAACATGGACTGGTGAGGAGTCACGTACTGGGTTTTTACCCAGCAGTGATAGCTCAGAAAGTGAGCTTCCCAGAATGAGGCCAAGTAACGTCTAACTAAGTTAACTGACTTGAGCTTGGATGGATGGCAGCTACAGAGAAAAGAAAATCCGGGAATGTTAGACTTGTCCTCAATGAGACATCATTCCCAATTAACACACACACAGTGCTTTCTTCTGGACCGGACACATGGTCCCACATGGTCCCACTGATGTGTGCAACTGTAGGAAGATTTGACCCCAATGAGAAACAGCTTAATTAGCCAGGCTGTAAACAACCTCAGCTTCTACATTAACAAATGAAATAGTAGCATCTTGTCACATGCTGAGCTCACCACGTGGCTGCCCTGTCCAAGTGCGCACACTGTAAATACTCAAGATTGTTAGTCAATAATCAAGGGCATTGTATTGACTGACTCTTGCCAGAGTAATACAGTATGTGGTATCTGACAGATATGAAGGCGTTTAGTCTAATTGGACTGCAGTCAGTTAATCTGACAGCAGACAGGCCAAAACCTTTCAAGGTATAGGTGACTGCAGCAGTTCTGAAAAAGACACTTCGGATATTATTTCACTGGAGAAAAGAAAACTGTGATGTTGGTGGATCAATCTTCTCTCCACTAAACATCTAACAAACAGTCTCGAACTGCTAATCTTCTTAATTTTGTTTCATTTAATATTTTCACTCCATGCAAAAGAAAAAATCCAACCTCACCCCTCAGAATGAGGTCACTTTTAGGTATAATAAATTTAGCATATTTAATAAATCAATGCAAATTTTTATATTATGAGGACTGTGACTATTTAAGTTCAGGCACTTGAAGTGTGTCAGAATTGTGTCCCTTGTTAATTTGAGTTATTTTTTCCAGTGTTTTTGAGCCCTCATAACTTCTTCTGCAGATCAGTTAAAAATGGGAACCAAATTAATTTTTCAGCCATAAAGCCAAAATTACATTTTTGTTCAGTACATTTTTTAATAGAACTACATTTGAGTATTAATTTCATAATTTCAGTGGCAAAACCGCAGTGCTGCAGTTTCACTTACAGAAACCAGCATTGGTAGCCTGATATTTTTAAGTGTTTCTTGATAATCATTGACTGGAGACAACCTTACAAAGTGCATTTTAGGTAAACAAAGGTTAAATCACCATGTGTGATGGGGGTTGGTCAGAACAAACAACAGCATGTGCAAGGTCTCGGTTACATTTAGATAGCAGGTTTGTCTATCCATGATTGCCAAATCCATCAATCCATCAATCCATCATCCATCCATCCATCAATCCATCCATCCATCCATCCATCAATCCATCAATCCATCAATCCATCAATCCATCCATCCATCCATCCATCAATCCATCAATCCATCAATCCATCAATCCATCAATCCAGCCAGCCAAGTGGTGTGTTGAGGCAAGCATGACAGTATATGTACAGTATATGTAGACGGTATCTCTTGGCTTCAAGCACTAGCTCCCTACCAAAGAGAGGAGGTTCCACCAACCCAAAGCCAGTTTCAGCAACCAGAGATCGGACTGCTAAGGCCTCTGTATTCAACTGCTATTCGATCCATACTGTGGGTTGAGGGCCCCTCCTACAAGAGGTTGGTTCACAAGAGGGGTGGCCTACGTGGCTCATTCATGTTGAGCCCAGATGGGCCCGTGGGCTGGTGACCACCAGATGCTTGCTCATGAACCCCTCCCTCACGCCTGGCTCCAAGCTGAGCCCAGTAACCCCAATCCAGGTGAGGTATCATGATCCATGATACCCGATTTCATCTGTCTTGTAAATCACACTTGGTCTGACATTTCAACTACCATCTTCTTCCCTAAACACAAGTTGAATAGGAAGTGAAACACCAAATAACCAAGAAAGCATTAATTAATACTTTGACTGTAACTAAGGCTTGTTTAAAACTTGTTTAAAACTGAAAGACTTGTTTTGGTTGCAGTTTTGATAAATAGTTTAGATCTGTTTCATTTCATGTGGACAGATCCTGTACGTTTGAAGTTATGAGAACTCAAAAATGCCTGAAAATATAAGGTGCACATTTTGATCCATCCCCGTGCACATGTGCATGAAGGTAACTAAAGTTATTTTAGAAAGCAAAATCGGCTGACTCTGTACCAGCGTCTTTGTTAATGTGAGTTTGGCTCACTGCATCACAATCTTCAGGTTATGGACTGCTGCTCTATTTCCTTCTATAAAATCTTTGATACAATTTTAAATTCATTGTTAATAATTCAAAGCAGCCTCAAACCTCAATACGCCTTCAGTCATGCTTCACAGGGTAGACATGTTTTTGCTGTTGGAGTCACGGGACATCCAGGAGAATGTTTTTGTGCTTTTTGTTAAACGACTTCATCGAGTCATCAAAGCTTGGACACGTTTTTAAAACTAAGGCCTTTGTTTAATGTTGCGATTAACTATCTCCAATATTTGGATTTCATAGGCACCTCATATACACAAAAATAATCTGATTATAAAAAGCTTTAGGCAGTCATCGGTAAGCGTGCTTTGACTTGATGATTTTAGTGAGAGAAAGCAGAGATGTAGGTTCATTCGAAAAGGGTTGACAAGTTCAGTGCAATCTTCTGAGGTTGGGTTACTTTTGTTCCACCAGTGGATTCCACAACTCTCAATTCAAGCCAAGTGCTTCCCTGGATTTGAGCTTAATGCCACTTTGCAGTGTAAGAATCTCATTCTCGGCAGCAGAGTTGTCCAGGTGGAACATTGAAACTAGTGAAGCAACACAATCCACATCAATACTTTCATCAAATCGAAAATACAGATGGGTGTCAAAAGGCTCAGTGAAGCACGTTTCAGATATTCACAAGATGTTCTGAATTTGATCCTGATAAAATGCACTTTATTGGCTACACGCAGTCTGGAAGTCATGTGAGCAAAGTTCTGCATTTCGCAGCGCAGCAGCCTACGTGACATTTGCTGTAGCTTGCTCTTAAATGCGTTCACTGTTCACAGAACTGATTATGTGGATTTATCCTTACCCTGCAGCTCTAAATTAAACTCATTGAGCAGGTCAGTGACCTGCTCAATGAGACTTGTTAGGAACACTAAATCCAGAAAGCCACTGGTGGCTCTGCACAATCTGCACGTTTGGAGAAAATCTTTCAGTTCAGCCAACTCCTCGTGAACCTGGTTGGGCCATACAACATCTGCATGCTCTTTGTCAACCGCTGGCCTGAATGCAACACCACATACTTACTGCTGACTTACACAGCAATAATTCAGGAAATCCATGAGATTGTTCTTGCATGACCTACCTTTGCTGGAGCACCTTGAGTTGTGATTAACAGGGCAATTCATGCAAAAGGTTTGAGAGACATTTTCACCTCTTGTGTAGCCCTTTCACTGGCCAGAAGTAAGTAGAAAATATTCTGTGCTATATTGTGAGTCTGCAGTATCAACAAAATCTCCTTAAACAAGTTTACTTTCCTCAAAATATGTCTTGTATTTAGCAAGAATGTGATGGCCATGATATAGGAAGCCTTAACTGTGGTGCTGCTAAGAAACCTTCACAGTCTTCTGGTGCATAAAACTTATAACTTTTCTCTAAATCGTCCTTCTGTATTGAGGCTACACTTGGAGGTTAGACAGATGTAGGTCAAATTTTGAGTAAACAAAATAAAAGTCATTTACCTTGTTAGAGGGACAGTAAGTTTAGGATATTTTGGCATCTGCTGTATCAACTTAGCTAGCTAAGTACTCAATTATAAACATCCCTTATCTCCTCCAGTTTGACAGAGTAATTAGTGACCCGCCCTAACAACAAATTAGCCTGCTTATGTTGAGCATGGTTGCTCAAGCAGTTCCAAGTATTATTTATAGTAAATATGAAATGCAAACACTAGAAAATGCTGATTCACCAGGCTATTTTACAGTTCTGTTATATATGAACTGGCACCCGTGTGGAGTTAACATGCTCTTCCCGTGCTTGTGTGGGCTCTCTCTGAGTCCTTGGATTTCCTTCTGCTCTCCAAAGACACACGTTGTGAACATGAGTTTGCCTCTTTAGGTCCTGTCATGAACTGGCGATCTGCCTCTTGCCCTCTAACGGCTGGCAGAGGCTCCTTCAACCCTGGATTGGATGAATGGAGGAGAAAATGGATGGATGTAGTTTGAAAACTGGATCAGTTATGATTATATATTAGGAGTGCAGGAAACAGGCACAAAACGGCTTATTAATCATATTCTCTCAATTACTGTGATGCCCCATCAGCAGATGTTATTCTGCCAGTAGTACTTATTTCATATTACAGATATGTGTAGTTCTCTTTTTTGATACTTTTATTTGCTCATTTTTATACATGTGTGAACCAGGATTGACACCACGCCCACTCCAAATGAAGCAGATCAGCTAAGTTTATAAATGTGATGAATATTTGAAGCTCTGCTTTCGGGGGTGTTTAAACCCGTAGATGTCCCAGACTGAGTGAAATGCAAATCTATAATGCTGTCTCCACACTATGTTCAAAGATAATGCTTGGAGCGGTTATCTAATTGCTAATGCGCAGTGTGGGCCTTTCAATAATTAACGAGGCAGGGTTCACCCAGCTGTGATGACATCAGCTCTGATTAGTAAAAGTGTGGGGATGGAAATCAAAGTACTGCTACATCAGAGCAGACAGCACCATAAATCATGATTCCATTAGTGATTAATTTATTCATTTGACAGCAAGTCTGTAATGCCAAACTAGAAGCAACAAAAGCAGCAGAATCCCCGATGACTCTGAAGCAGGAAGCATAGACTTGTGACAAGTAACAACAAGTCTGCCAGAGTCAGTGGTATTTTCTATTTCCTGCTTTGCTGTCAGTCATTTCCTCATTCACAGCTTCATGTAAGGCAACGAAGAGTCAGATATTTCAGTTTCTGCTGTCACTTACCTGCCTTTCATACATGTGGGGGAAGTTGATGAGACGAAGAGACGACCTTGACACCAATGTTGAGCATCCCAATATACTCACACAAACGGCCCTGCCAACATTTCAACCCTTAATAAGCATCAGTGATCTTTTCTCGATGACTCGTCATAGTCCAAAATAATTGAGGATTTTACCATGACGACAGTTCAGTGTACCTCTTAAATGTTGCCTGGATGTCCCTGTTAGACTTTCTAGTTGGAGAAAGTTTGTGTTTGAGAACTGTTATAAACCATCTCTTTATTGATTAGAATAAAATGAAAAAACATTTTTTTATATTTCTCATTAAAAAGAATGGAGAGAAACCCCCACCCACACCAGCAGTGACCTTAACACTCGTGGCTCCTCCACTTATCCAACCGAACTAAATGACTCCACATTACCATACAATAGAAAACGCCTTGAGGCAACTATTTGTTGTGATTTGGTGCAGTATAAATAAAATTGAATTTAATTGAGTTGAATTTATTCCTGAGTCTCAAAGTAGTCTTTCACAGAGAACTGCCACTCACTGGACATTTCTTCTCTTATTTCTACTCTGCAAACATGTGGGAAAATCTCAGTATTCAGCAATTCCTGAAATGATCAAACCACCTGCCTCAACAACCATGGCAGAACTGCATAAAGAGTGGTGAGAATGGTGCCATTGCACCAAAGCAATAGAGAAAAAACCACAGACACTCAATACAGGAACCCATTTAAGCCGGTTACTCACCTGACAGGTCTGGAAGTGTCCCCTAGCCAAATGCTCTGACAGCACAGCACACAAAAACAAACACATCAAATTTAGATGGATGAGTCCCAGCTTGTCACAAACCAGGCTGCACGGCCATGAGAAAAAGGAAGATGCACATAAAATGCCAAATAAAAGACTTTTTATTTCGAATGAAAGAAACAGCAGAAGAACTCAAACCAACCATAGTGTGTGTAAGCAGTACAATCAATGCTGTAAAGGAATGTATGGACAAATGGTGCATGCAGTGTTTAATGCCCAAGCCACATGTCAGGGAGAAGAGCCACCCAGGAAACACGCCCTGCTGGTCTTATTGAGTGTTTCTGCCCAGGTGTTGTCAATGTCACTGATTGGAAACAAGCCGCACCCCCTCCCCAATGCCTGCAGATGAGACCTGCCATACAAACAGGCCTAAAGGAAGGCAGGGTGAAGTGGGTTGTTACAGGTGCTATAATGACACAAATAATAATTGACTCGGGGGCTTGCATGCAGGGTTTGACAGGTAAACACCAATTATGCTACCTGCACTCCACCTTTGATCGAGGAGCTCCACGTCTTTGAGTGCAAGAGTCTTCACTTTTTGGAAAAATAAACAGAATTATGGATTTCTTTCACAATTTCTCAGGCTTTGAGTGCAAGGCGGCGGAAATTGTGTTGCTTGCTTGCTTAACGGTTGTTGATAATCTGATCTGAGAACTGCTCCTCTGAGGCCAGCATTAGAGAACGGTGCTTTCTGCAACATTAAAGAGGGAATATGTGAGCAGCCGGTTCACACAGCCGGTGCTAAAAGACAGAAGGTTTATCTTCCAGCAATAATGCTCCCTTTCCCCCCTCGTAGAATCTGTTTATTGTTATTAACAAGAGTTATCACTTTCAGTTTATTTCTACAACTCCTGTTTTGTGTACTTTTACAAAGCAAATGTTCCCCCCGTGTTAAACATGACATGCATGGTGGCTCTATCACACACACATCAGTAATTACAGATCACAAATCTTTCAATCGGCTTAGCAAACACCGGATGGATTAACATGGAATGGTGTACAAACATTCATGATTCCCAGAGGATGAATCTTACAAACAGGTTATAATATTCACTTATGCAATGATGCATCTCAAGATAGTAAAGTTTAGTACATCACATTACCTTAAAGTTTCATCACACTACCTCATATTCTTCTGACCTCTCCCACAGCATCACCATGACAATGAGATTCAGTGATTTGGCATAGATATCTATCGTACAGCAGAATAAAGAAACTGCCCCTCATGACTGACTGACTATTACTTCTCAACTACCCAATACAAGGAATAAATGGGCTGTTCAAGTACTTAGAGAGCTGCCAGTGTGGCTGCAGGCTTCAGAGGTTAAAGTTCATCACCAGCCAGCACAATACAATCAGTAGCTGCTGGACACCGAAGCTGTGTCATGGAGAAAATATAAAAACCTGTCAGCACTGATGGGAGCCTCTAAAAGAGACGAGCACTTATCAAAAACGGGCTCCTCACTGGAATGACAGCTCATCAAATCTATGTTTAACTATCACAACACAGATGGGGATTTATAAACATTTCAAATGTCAAAGGGCGCGAAGGAGCCGGCCTCTGAGTTTGAATGCCTGTAGATTCATTGTGATGCTAATCCTGTTTTATCCAGTCAGACCCTAAAATAAACCCAGGGCTTTAAAGAATGAGCCGTAATCCCCATCACCGAGCCCTGTGTGCTCCCGTTCTTAGCCGGCATGTTATGTCACCGCAGTCAGAGCCGCAGAGCTAAAACCTTCATCAAATGAGAGCAAAAAGAAGGGAAGCACGAGCAGGTGAAGCAAATGTCATTCAGGGATTTCCAGAGATGATTTGAAAAGTATAAATGAAACAAATTGTACAGTATCCTTGTACGCAGCCACACAAGCAGGAGAATTATTACGAGGTACAAAATGACACAGAGGATCGACTTCTTTCAGCATGTGCACCTTCTAAAGGAGTGCATCACGTTTCATCACAAACGGCTTGTTAAGTTGTTCATACTTGCATGTTCAGCCGCGGTTGACATCATGCACTTTGTTATTTCAGGACAGCACTGGCTGCTGCTAGTTTAGCTGGTTAGCTTAGACTGGGCAGAAGCAGCTTTAATGGCACCAACAACAGGAAAAATAATACATCTAAAAAAATCCACTTACCAGCACCTTTGTTCATCAATCAGCAGCTGATTTGTGATATATTTGTTTGTTTAATTGGAAAAAGTATGGTTGGTATGTGTAGTAAAGTCCTGATCTTTTTAAGTTTGGTCATATTGAAGTACCCAAAGTACACTGTACAGAGAAGAAATAGTAGGTTTGTATCCTGGTTTTGATCCCCTGGGCACTTTTCCACAAACTGTAAACGACCTGTTTACATTTTTAGAATTGTAAGTTTTCTGCTGTGACTGACAGGTGGTGGGAGCCCTTCACAGTCTCTTAGGCTGCACTAGACCACCATCTCCACCATGTTGGTGGTACTGGTTACTTTGGAATGTTTTTAATACAGGTGCAGTTTTATGATGGTATAATCTTATTTGTGTGATAGGTCCTTTTCTGTAGCTGTGGGGAAATTTTCCTCTTCCTCAGCCCCTATTTGTTGTGGTGTACCTCAAGGGTTCATTCTAGGCCCTGTCTTGTTTTCATATATATGCTGCCTTTGGGGGGGATTTTTTGGAAGTGTAATATTCAATTTCCATGCTTGTGTCCCTCTCCAGCCCTTATTTAACTGTCTTCATGATGTCAAAGACTGGCTAACCCAGAATTTTCTTACATTGAATGAAAAGAAGACAGAAACCATTGTATTTGGAAGTGGTTTCACGTTGCATAAGCCAACTGGCCCTCTTGCTTCTCACTACTCCTCAGTCTTTAGAAGTCTTGGAGTGTACTTTGACAGCTTGTGAAACAAGTTAATGCTGTTGTGAAGAACAGTTTTTATCAGTTATGACTAATCGCCAAAGCAAAATCCTACCTTCCTCAAAAGGACCTTGAAAAACTCATTCATGCTTTACCTCTAGGTTGGACTACTGTAACTCTCGTTATTCCAGTGTTGATCAAATGCTGCTGCATTTTGGATTAGCTGACAGGTACAAAAAAAACCACAGTCACATTACTCCCACTTTAGTTGGCTCCCCGTCCAATTTCGTATTGATTTTAAGCTTCTTTCACTTACTTTAAAAATTTTAAATGGTAAGGCACCCAGCTACTTAGTTAAGCTGCTAAATCTATACAATCCAAAAAGCGAACTAAGATCATCAAGTCAGATGTTGCTGGTGTAGCTGAAGTCTCTTCTCAAATACAAAGGAGATCGGGCTTCTGCAGTTGCTGCCCCTCGACTCTGGAATAATCTGCCACTTCATATCCGGATGTCAGAGTCTATTCAGTCATTTAAATCCTCTTTAAAAACATATCTTTTTGCCTTGGCTTTTAATACAAGTTCAGTCTGAGTCCATTCAGGTTTTATGTTGCTGTGTCTCTTGCTTTTAGCTTGCCTTTGTCATTTTATTGTACCCTGTTTATTGTATCTGGTTTTTTTGTACCATGTTTTATTGTTGTTATGTATTCCTATTTTTATACTTGTAAAGCACTTTGGTCAACTCTGTTGTTTTTAAATGTGCTCTAGAAATAAAATTGACATTGACAAGAAGGGCTCAGAGAAGAACTGGAAAGAATGTAGAAGA